>PVKP010011641.1:0-60770 GCA_004027715.1 Plecturocebus donacophilus | reverse complement strand
TTGGTTGAGGGAGAGCAAGATTGCTACGAGGTAAGTTACAAGCCTTGACCTAGGACTTGACTTGTTGTTGGTTGGAATTACTTGCCTGCTATTGGTCGTTAAAGCTCGACTGCTATTGGTTGTTAAAACTCGGCTGCTATTGGTTGTTAAGGCTTAGCTGCTATTGGTTGTTAGGAAGCTGTGGTTGCAGCACTCTGTTTGCATACTGGGCTCTTTAAGAGGAAACCAGGCTGTGCGAGCAAGGGAGAAGGGAACATGTCTGAGCATGTCTGAGCTTGCTCGGGGCTTGTGAAAGGGAAAAGGGGGGGGGTGCGTCCGGGCTCCCAGCAAGGCAACCGGCCTTACAGTTGGTACTTATATTAGTCCATTTTCATGCTACTGATAAAGACATACCCAAGACTAGATAATTTATAAAGAAAAAGAGGTTTAATGGACTCACAGTTCCACTTGGCTGGGGAGGCCTCAAAATTATGGTGGAAGGTGAAAGTCATGCCTTATATGGCAACAGGCAAGAGAGAATGAGAACCAAGAAAAATAGGAGATTCCTTATAAAACCATCAGATCTCATGAGACATATCCACTACCATAAGAACAATATGAGGGGAAACTGCCTCCTTGATTCAGTTATCTCTGACCAGGTCCCTCCCACATGAGAATCATGGAAGCTACAATTCAAAATGAGATTTGCATGGGGATACAGCCAAACCACATCAGTACCATTATTATTTTCATATGATAGGTAAGATAACAGATACAGAGAAATCAAATAATTTGCCAATGATCATACAACTCATAAGAGGCAGAGCCAACCAGGGCTTGAAATTGAGCAGTTTTGCTCCTAGATTTGTGCTCTTACCTTTTTTGCTATACAACCACTCTTTGCTATCCTTGAGTATCTGGGTTTACATCAGTGAGTTTATTAATGTTTTTGGATACTCTCTTAAACCTATTTTGCTGGTTGCAAAAAGCTTGTCATTCTCCAAAGCTCATCTCAAATATTAGCATTTTCACTTGGCAAGCTTCCTGAGCCCCTTCCTTCTGCTTCTAAACCACCCTATACATTTCTTTAATTATCACACAGATTTCCTTGTGCTGTAATCAGGTAATACTGTGTTACTATGTGCTTCTGTAGGACAAGGGTTATATGGTTTGATCTCTGTATTCCTGCTGTAAAACATAATTACTGGCACATACTACATACCTAATGAATTGTTATTATATTATTTACAATGAAAGAATGTATGCATTAAATAAGATTCATATCATTTAAATTATATGTAAATTGTGCCAATATCTCTTTTGTTACTATTTTATAGGACAAAAAGTGCCTCCATAAGAAAATCTGGGAAAAATACCTCTGAATGTTTGAAATTACTGGGATTCAGAAGCCAAGACAGTGGTTGGTTTGGGCTTGATAATGTTGTGAAAACCATACAGAGCGGCTTGATATCAGTTGAATTGTATGAACATTTAGAGAGGTAATAGAATTGAAAACAATCAAAGTTGATGATACTCTTTCCTTATGGTCATAACTGGTGTTCATAGAAATGGAATGGTAATATTACATTTTTATTCTTCAAATAGAAATACTAATTGTTCTTTAGAGGGTATGTAAAATGCAAAAACATAATTGACATGGGTATGCTATCTGTAATTTCATTCATGATAAATAAGTGCTTCAGGAAACCACTCATAACTAAGATTTACTTTTACAGATTTCTGCTAACTCCAAAATAGTTTTTAAATGTTCATGTTGAAATTCCATGGAGATAGTAATTAACTGTTCATATTATGCATATCTCATAACTATGTATAGATAAACGGATTTGTTACTTCGTCCCTCATTTTACTTTCTCATTTCCATGTTCTTTAGACAGCCCATTATGAGAAGAGTTTCGGACAGATTTAGGTTTCATGAAGAGTAGCCACTCATAAAGAAAGGTGATCATATATCTAAAAATAGCATTTATTTCATAATGGGAGGTTTTACATTTATGATTGTCTTGAATCCAGTTTCCTAGGAGTAGAGCCTGATATGAAAGGCAAGTGATTTATTGAGAGAGAGCTTTTGAGTGAATCCTGTAGGGCAAAGGTGGAAGATGGAAAAAACGGTGGTGTCAGGTGAAGTATTTCTGTAGCCTGACACCTCTGAGGAGCTCTGCAGTGCGAGTACCAAAGTAGCTGGCTTTACATCCCCACATCATTCAGTGCTTGTCTATGGGTGTGGGGCTGCTCTGGGTGAGGGTCTCTTCTAGGCCAAATCACTGGAGAAGAATTTGAGAATGGGCAGCCCAGTCCAGGGAAAGGTTGTATTAGTTTGTTTAGGCTGCCATAACAAAATACCACACACTGGCTGGCTCAAACAACAGAAACTTACTGTTTCACAGTTCTGGAGGCCAGAAGGACAAAACCAAGGTATTAGCAGAGTTTGTTCTTTCTGAGAGCTGTGAGATAAGGATCTGCCCAGGCCTTTCTTCTTGGCTTATAGATCACCCGTTTTCCTGGTCTCAGGGTGTTTTCTCTCTATGCATTTCTATGTGTTGAAATTTCCCTCTTTTATGATGGCAGTCATAGTGGATTAGGGATGACCCTAATGACCTCACCTTAACCTGATTACTTCTGTAAAGTCCCTATCTCCAAATAAGGCCACATTCTGAGGTACTAGGGGATAGTACTTCAACATATGAATGTGTCTGTGAGTGGGGAGGGTGACACATAATGCAATCCCTACCAAGGTCTATCCTAATGATACTTGATCCTTACCACCTACAGACACAGATGCATATTTCAATCCCCATTTAATTATGGTATATATTCTGCATCCTATGGAGAGTCAGGAAATTATTGTACTCATCTTTCTCTTCTATATTTTAAATATGCTCTTTTGTAAATCTAATTAAAATATAACTTAAAATATGCTGCCATGTTTAGAGCTGAGCTGAGACTGTATGATTTCTTTAAGAATATGTTTTAGAATTTAGTTTGATTTGAGCTGGTTTCTTTTTTATTTCTTGTTTTAATAGAGATTGAGTTTTGCCATGTTGCCCAGGCTGGTGTTGAAATTCTAGGCTCCAGCGATCCACCTTCCATGACCTCCCAAAGTGCTAGGATAGGCGTGAGCCATTGTGCCCAGCTTGAGCCAGTTTCTTGATGGCTAAGAGTTTCTTTACAATCATTAACAAATCTAACCTGTTGGCCTTGAGAATATTTGATTTTAAAAGACATCTTTTGATAATGTCTCTTTTCTTGGGTGTTATTATATATCAGTGATGTTCTTGACATTGCATTTTTCCCTTGGGTCTCACCTCTTTCTTTCATGCAGGTTTATTGTACTTCACCTCTCTTCCACCAGGGACAATAGCCATTTGGTTACTTTTGTGAAATCTTTAGAGGAAGCCATGCTCAGCACTACTGCCTGCATAGTACTATCTCACCAGAAGGACAATCCACATAGAATAGCTGTTTCAGTGGTGCCTTCTAAAGATTTAAGCCAGGTACTTAAGAACCTGCGCTTGGAAGGGTTTGGGGGACCTTCAGAGCCATCTTGCCATTTCCAAGTTCGCGAAGGAGAACAACTTCTTTTAAGATTTACTGGAAACATATTTGCTTCAAGTAAGTATAAAGAAATTTTTAAAATATATTTTATGGGCTATAAACCACCAGCTCTTCAGAACAGTTTGCTAAACTTGTGTTACTAAGGAAACCTTCAGAGGATTGACAAGAAACTTCAGGAAGTAGGAAGAAAAAAAGACTTATTTATTATACTTCTTCCGTTCCCATTTCTTTATTCTCTACTTAGCAAATGCATGTTCCTTTATGGAAAGATTCTAAGTGACACTTTTTAGAAATAGCCTTCTCCATAGTTACTATATAAGTCCAAGCTAGGAACATCTCTTTCCTACAACAATAAAATTGCCTTCTAAGTGCTTCCATTATTGGCCATGTGAAATCAATTACCATGTGTTAATAAGAGTGATCATTTAAAAACATAAATCATACTGTATAATACCAGTGATTACAATCTTATTTTTACCTCCTATTCTTTCTAAAATAATGCGTCCAAACTCTTTAAGGTGTTCTACAAAGTATCTAACCTGGGGTCAGTGGACTCCCAAAAGATGGGTGAGTAGATCTACATTTCAGTGTAATTGCCATATTTGTAGTCCCATGTATTTTATTTTATATTTTTCAAAGACTACTCTGAGAATCAATGGACAGTTTTCACCAAATTCCAAAGGAGTCTATCGCAAATAAAATAAAATAAATTAAGAATAATTGATCAAGGCCAGGTGCAGTAGCTCACACCTGTAATCCCAGCACTTTAGGAGGCCAAGGTCAGGAGTTCGAGACTAGCCACCAACATGGTGAAACCCTGTCTCTACTAAAAATTAAAAAAAATTTAGCTGGATGTGGTGGCGGGTGCCTGTAATCCCAGCTACTGGGAGGCTGAGGCAGGAGAATCACTTAACCCTGGGAGGTGGAGGTTGCAGTGAGCTGAGATCACACCACTGCATTCCAGCCTGAGTGAGAGGACGAGACTCCATGTCAAAAAAAAAAAAAAAAAAAAATTTGATCTAAATATCTAAATGACATACCTTGCTTACTTCTTTTCCCATATTTATCTACTGCTATTTTTGTTTTCACTCTAAATCTTATCACAATTAGAAAGTGTTTAATTACTTTATTTGCTTTTTGTTCATATAGTTATGCTGTGTCCTTTACCCTTCACTGGAATGAAAACTCCATGAGGGCAAGGACCATGTCTTTCTTGTTAATATATCCTCTGAGCCTAACATAGAACCTGGTATAGCCAAAGCTTTTTTTTTTTTCTTTACAAAATGCTTTATTTTTGATATCAACCCAACTAAACATTGATACAAGTAATGTATTGGCAATTAACGTA
Source organism: Plecturocebus donacophilus (assembly GCA_004027715.1). NCBI lineage: Eukaryota > Metazoa > Chordata > Mammalia > Primates > Pitheciidae > Plecturocebus > Plecturocebus donacophilus. Next base: position 55,867 of record PVKP010011641.1, on the reverse strand, counting down.
CACCTTAATCAAATACACTGAAGAAATATCATTGACTGATAAATAAACTATCATCTTCATTTTCTCTTGCACAATATTTGATAGACTTATGTCTAGAGAATGAGTTCAACAATGAGTTTCTCAGCCCTTGGATTCTCTAGTGTCTATTGTTTTCATCTTTATGTCTATGTGTATCTAAGGTTTAGCTCCCACTTATAAGAACATGCAGTATTAGCTTTTCTGTTTCTCCATTAATTTGCTTAGAATAATGGCTTCTAGTTGCACCATTTTGTTGCAAAGGACATGACTTTGTTCTTTTTTGGGGGGCTGCATGGTATTCCATGGTGTATATGTACCACATTTTCTTTATCTGGTCTACCATTGATGGGCACCTAGGTTGATTCCATGACTTTACTGTTGTAAATAGTGCTGCAATGAACATGCAGGTGCATTTGATAAATGTGTAGTGAATGAATGCATATGTGGCAATGATGACGAAAGCAAGCAGGATGATGAATGCCAGAGGTGGCAGGAGACATTAGAGAAGTGAAGGAATCGATGAGACCAAAGAGATGAAAGGAACGAGGTGAAGACAAGAGGAAGAAAAAGAACACGAAGGGAAAACCGCTGTGTGGGAAGAGAGAGCAAAAGTTCTTTGAAAGAGTTGTCATCACAACAATTTTTTTTTCACTAAGTCAACACCTTCCTCTTTCTAACTTCTTGCCCTGTGGTGGAATAGAATCTAACAGGTGTGTTTGTAAAAGTGAGGTGAGAGGGAAAATTAAGGACAGTTTTTTTGAAGATTTCTGGCCCAGGAGGTTTTCATCACACTTGACTTGAGGGGTTGTGCTCCGTTTATTTCTAAATTAATATGGATCCCATTTAATTTTATTATGTCGATTTTCTCTCTAAATCAGGAAATAGCTCCAAGCCTCATTGGTTCTTTTTTTTTTTTTTGCTTCAATAAAGGGACAAGGCTTGAAGCTGATGCTGCCCTCCCCACTTTTTTGATATCTCAGGAATACGGGAGACTTAAAGTGTCCCGATTTTAAGTGTCTATTCTACTCTCACATACAGGATCTCGGCATCAGAGCCAGCTGACAGGACTTAGTGAGTAAATGACAAGGATGGCAGAGAAGCGGGCAGGGAAGAGAGAGGAGGGAGAGGAAGGAAGGATGGAAGAGGCCCCTGCCTACTTGGCTTCCGGAGCAGAAACCACAGTGTCCACCCTGGAGAAATCTCTCTAATGAGACATAGTCAACAACCAGAAGTGTCCCACCCAAACCAATGACGCAATTGATTTTCCTGTAATACTATGGACAGCAGCGGTATTTACCAACCACCCTAAACAGGAGTGCATTACTGTTCTACTCACAAGCAATGGTACTGAGAATCCCATTGCCTGCAGTGGAGAGTGGGGAGCACGTGCTAAACCAAGAGCAGCCAAGGCAGCCGGCACCTGTGCGATTCCTCCCTATAAGGGATGGGAAGTACTCATCTTCATTTAAGGAAAATGAGTCAGGCAGGATGCCCAGCTCTTTCCACTTTGTTTTTCCTAAGGAGACAGGCTGAGATCTGGAGCCTCACTGGGTTTTTCTCTGCCTAAGAGGAACAAGATCCTCAGTAAAGAATTGGTACCGCATCCTGATAAAATGATTGATCCATGCTTTTATCAGGGCCTAGGGTTGTCTCTGTGAATATCAAAAAGATAAAGCTAGAGACTCCCTGACTGGAGGGTTCTCCTTGCCCTCACCCCCACCCTCATGCCCAGTTCTCTCCTGCTGTATCTTCAGATCTCGCCTCAGTGATCATGTTCCAAGAAGCTATCCTTCCTGATTATGAGATCTGATTTTATTTTTTAATAGCTCTATTATACTTTTGCAGATCTCTCTTTGGGGCCTTCGTCACATGCAATTTTCTATTCGTTCGTCTAATCGTTTGATCAGTGCCAGTTTCTCCTACCACGGTCCCACCCATGGACACACTGTCCTGTTGGCGGGCAGCATTCAGTCCCCAGCACCTAGGACAGAGCCTGACAGTTAGAAGAAACTCAGTATTCATTGAAAGAAATGAAGACTAGAGTTTAGAAAAGAACATTATAGTATTAAGTACAATTAAAAGTATTTAAAACTTTAATAAATTTAATTACAGCCATTTGAGAAATGCCAAAATCTATTCACTTACATAGAATATATATAACTATATATATATTCATATATATAAGTATATATGTATAACTATAACTATATATAGTTATATATATATATAGTTATATATATAAAACTATATATTTACCTTTTTGGTGAAGGTCATGGGACATGGACTATATTTCTATTTCTAATAGGAAGAAAGATGGACAGGTGCATCCTTTGGTTTTTAAAATGGTTTTGGCATTCTTCTGGAAACAAGCTACAGCAAGCTTTCATTCTCTAGGTTAGAGTTGTGTTGTCAGTTTAGCACTTGGATTATTGCATGATATCCAAGCCTCCACTGAACGCAACTTCCAGAAAGTGTTTTAATATGATTTTATATAATGACACCTTAGCATCATCCATAACACCTAGTAATGCCCTGTGAGGTCTGTCTTTTAAAGTTGCCCTGAATACCCTTTGGCCTAGGGAAGTGATTTTTCTAGATATTCTATAGGATGTATCTCTACACCTATATAATAACCATTCTTTAATTCGCTCAACAAAAATTTGTTGACCCTATGTGTATTAAAATCTAATGAAGAAAGAATGATCAAATAAGTAAATAAAATGCATAGCTTCATTTGGGCTGAAAAGTGAATTATAGAAGAATAAAGCAGGGAAAATATAGGGGGATCTTAGGGGTGTAGCAGGCTTGTGGTTTTATTTCAGGAAAGACCTTTCTGGAAAGCTGACACTTAAAAAGAACTCTCTAAGGGAGTGAGGAAGCAAGCCATAATTCTGTCTCAGGGGAGTTTGTCCCAGGCAGAGGGATTGCCAGTGCCAATGAACTCAGGTGAAATCTTGCCTTGTGTGTGTGAGGAACAGTGGGAGCCTGAGATGGCTGGATCAGAGAGAGAGAGGAAAGGTTGTGGGAGATGAGGTGAGAACTGATCGTGCCTTGCAGGCATTGGAAAGACTGCCTTTTATGCTGAGTGACTTGGGGAAACATGAAGGGTTTTCAATGGAGAAGTGATCTGAGTTAGATTATAACTGTGTTGAGAATAGACTTTAGAGCAAGAGGAGAAGCAGGGAGACCGGTTATTGTTTAATTGCAGTAAAGCAGGCAAAAGATGGCATGGCTTAGAGGTAGAGCTGGTGGGGAGTGGGTTAGAATATAGAAATACACTGAGCCAGAGGTTCTCATAGGGTTTTTTTGTTTTCCCAGACTGCTAGCTCATTCAATTTTTTAATCTGACTTTTCTTTCTCTTTTCTTTTCTTTTTCTTTCTTTTTTTTTTTTTTTTTTTTTTTTGAGACAGAGTCTCACTCTGTCATCCAGCCAGGCTAGGTACAGTGGCACAATCTCAGCTTACTGCAACCTCCACCTCCCGGGTTCAAGTGATTCTCCTGCCTGAGGTTCCTGAGTACCTGAGATTACAGGTGCCCACCATGCCTGGCTAATTTTTGTATTTTTTTTTCAGTAGAGATGGGGTTTCACCATGTTGGCTGGCTGGTCTTGAACTACTGATCTCAAGTAATCCACCTGCCTTGTTCTCCCAAAATGCTGGGATTACAGGCATGAACCACTATGCCTGGCCTGATCTTTCTAAGCAAAAATATTTATTCTTACATTTGTATTTTCTATGTCATCAATGTAAAATATTAAATGCCCACTATTGAGAAGAAGTATATTGCTATAAGGGACATCTAGTAATCCATATAATATAAGTAAATTCTGAAATTCTTTATATGACAAGTATTTACTAGATAGCTACTGTCTCAAGATAATTCTAGGGGACTATATATGTAATATGTTTTCAAAAAATCAACTAATGGTTGATTTTATACTTTGGGTATGGAATGAATGATTTTTGCTTTTATTTCTCCTTTAAATATGCCAGTGAGGGAGAAAAAAAAATAGAGTAGTGTAATTTCTTCAGGCTACTTCCTTTTTTGGATTTATTTTTTGTTCAGGGACCAGGGGTCTTTAAAATATATGCCTTAACAACAATGAAACTCCAACTTTAAAAAATTACATAATGTTTTCTGTTTATAACATGAAGATTATGCTATTACTAATAAATTATTAATAATTTTATCCCTACTTTATATGTGATCTTTAGAGTTGCCCTAGAGATCTTTATTTTTAAAATTGTTATACGTTTTAGGTCTGAATTGAACCAATGTGGTTATGTGTCACCCTCAATCCTTATATCCTACGCATAAATCATTTCTTATGAATAATTGTGGACTTGGCAGGAAGTATAAGATCTTTCAAAGGATAGAAGGAGAAATTTACTAATTGGTATTCCACAGGGACCAAAGTAGTAAAATTTTTCTTTATAGCTCTCTAGTAGTATGCAAACAGAAGTTAGCTAGGTGTTACTCCAGTGAGCCGGAAACTCCAATTTACCTAATTTACTATTTAGAGAACATTTAAATGACCCCAAATAATCTACTTTTTTTTTTTTTTTTAACCAAAGTGAGATTCTTTTAAGAAGGGAAACTCTGGCTAATCATTCCTCTCTTACGGATCTGTTCTTTTTCTTGCTATTGCTATTATTTTTCAAGTAGCCAGGTTGCCTCTCAAATAGAAACTTTTGCAAAGGGATCTACTCCTACACTTTCTGTAATCTGGAGCTATTCTGTTTCTAGATTTAACTGAGCTTTAGAAAAATCACCAAAGTGACCTCAAGCAGTCAAGACAGGGAGAAGGGTGGTGGTGTCATCTGTATCTCTCAATGAAGCCTTTGTTCACTGGGCAAAATGAAAAGTTTTCCATCAGGGAGAACTCTGGGCAGTCAACTGTATGCTGTCCTACAGTAGGAGAAGGAAGTCTCCACGTAGACATAAAAGCTTCATCTTGGCCTGGCTCATGCCTGTAATTCCAGCACTTTAGGAGGCTGAGGAGAGTGGATTGCTTGTCTTCTGTAGTTCGAGACCAGCCTGGGCAACTTGGTGAAACCCTATCTCTATTAAATAAACAACAAAACAAAATTAGCTAGGCATGGTGGCACAGATGTGTACTCCCAGCTGCTTGGAAAGCTGAAGTGGGAGGATGGCTTGAGCTTGGGAGGTGGAGGTTTTAGTGACTTGAGATCATGCCACTTGCACTCACTCCAGCCCAGGTGACAGAGTGAGACAGTCTCAAAAAAAAAAACAAAAACCAAAAACATAAAAAGCTTTATCTTGACATTTCTTTAAACAGTCAGAGGTGTTTTTTTTTTTTTTTGCATGTAAATTCAAAATAGTAGAAGAATCCTGCCTCTTATCATTTGCTATCATTGCTGTCATTTATTGAGCAGTTACTGTGTGCCAGGTCCTGTGACAACCATTTTATCCATATTTTCCCATTTCATTTCCAAAACAATCCTAGGAGGTAAGATTTATTTCTGTTGTTTTAAGGATAAGGAAGCTAAGGCTCTAAGAAGCTCAGAGATATGAAAATATGGACAAATATTAACAGACAAATATTACAGACTACACAAATCATAGAGACTGGACTTGAACCTAGATCTATACCTCCAAGACATATTAAGTGCTACATCATAGCTTTCTACAAATTTTACAGATGGTTATGCAGACATTTATTTCCTTAGGAAACATGGTAGTGTTTATTCTACTGTTGAAATAACAAGGTAAAATATCCTAATTGTCATGGTAAAACCCCAATGAGTGAAAGGTTATGTTCACAAAAGCTCTAGAATTTTTAGTAAGGAGTTGATAAAATGTTTATATATTATCATGTTAGGAGAATCTGTCAGGTTTTCATGGAAATTTTAATAACTATTCAAAACAATTCAATAACTATTCATGAACAAAATCAGTAACTATTACACCTGAAAGATCTAGAACAACACTGTCCATTTCCACAATTGTGGAATTGTTTTATATCTGTATTGTTCATTATGGTACCCATTATACCTACTCAGTCATTGAGACTTTTAAATGTGTTTAGACTGATTGAGGAGTTAAATTTAATTTTATTTACTGTTTATTAATTTTCATTTAAACTTAAATAGCCACGTTATAGGAGAGTGCAACTCCAGAATGTCTATTGTGAGGTCACAGTATGAATAGTTAGGGGAAAGGAGAACGATCATTTTCAAAGAGTCAAATGTTGCAGAAGCTGAATATTTCTAGTAGTTTCTGGTTATACAAAAAATGCAATAGAGAAAGAAAAGCTAAAGATTATTTGATTTAGAAGCAGCCAGAGAGCACCTGGCCCAACAACCATTGAGAAATCTTTTGAGTAATCTACATGGTCTCTGCCTATTGCTCCTTTGTCAGGTTTTTGACAAAAGATAATAATACAAAAAAGCTTTAATCATATTTTTAAAATAAAATAATTATTTGGATTTTTAAAAATTAAGTAAGACCAAGTTATATATCTTAATGAAAACAAATGCATTTTACTTCTATCTAGGCAATGGGAAGGATTATGGAAAAGACTACACACTTATTTTTCACTTGCAAAGAAAACCTAGGCTGGAACTGCAAATCAAAGAAGTCGATGAATTTGGAAACTACAGCTGCCCTCATTATAAAGGCACCATTGTCATTTATAAAGTACCTAAAAGAAAGATAGTCCCCAACTTGAATCAATCTCTTGTAATTAATGAAAATCATTTTCAGTTGCCAATTTGCAAATTACCATTGAGATTGCCAAAGGTGAGTTATTTTACTTTTCTAATTACTATATTTTGTTAATTATTTATAATTCTTAACACAATCAGTTTTGCAGGCATAGAGACACATACAGTTGAAAGAAAAGGTAAGAGTAGAGTTAATAAAGAAGGAGTAGGCAGGTCTGATTTTAGATTTTTAGGTCCGATTTTAGAGTATTAGAATACATGTTAGGATTTCTTCTGTTTTCATATCAGCCTGTCTAACAAGAATACTTCAGATTGGTCTGGTCCTCACAGCATGTTGTTGCTAACTATGAAAATAGTGTCGTTCATTTTCTGTATCAGCATCTGAGTCACTGGGAAATTATTTATGAAAAGAATACATTTCAGAGCACACCATTTTAAGGAAAAGTCATGGTGAGGAAAAAAATGACCTCAAAATATTTACATTGAAATTTACGAGATTCTGCATGTTTGTCTCATTAGTTATGCGTGCCTGAAATTCTTACTCATGTCAGAAAGTAGTATTATTTCTTTGAACATGTCGAACACAAATAAATACATTTTATTGCTGTATATTACGATTTCTATGGCATAGTGCTTCTCTAAAGGAATTTATAATCCAGTGGATAAGTACACAAAACATATACACAAAATTATGTTGTAGGATAGTAACTGATTGGAGTTATATTTAGATTATATGAACAGTGGTACTAATAGTTGGTACTAGATGGTACTAATAGTTATTCAGAGAAGGAAAATGGCTTTTCTACAATCTTAACCAGTAGAAGTTTTGTGATGTTTGTGGCATTTTATCTGAGCTTTGTAAGTTGCTGGAAATTCAGTCAGTGGAAAAGTAGAAAAAAGGCAAGTTAGAGGGAGAAAATAGAATGCATTTGACTGAGGAGGGAGGCACAGCTTAGCAGGAATTCACAGTTTGTGTAATAACCATTGTAATGATGACTAATATGTCAAAGGCCTTTCAAATACTTTACATGCATTGTATCATTAAATCCTCAAAAAATCCTATGATACATAATTGTTTTGTGGGAAACTGAGGCACAGAAATTTTAGGCGACTTGCCCAGGTTCTCATAGCTAAGTAAATGGCAGAGCTAAAATTCAGACCCAGGAAACCTGCTTCCTGTGTGGTGAACAGCTATTATGCTGTCGCTTTGTTAGCACATGATGCTAGGATTGTTAGTCAAAGATACAAGGTGGATTTTAGGGCATCTAGATTCACCTTTGACATTGTATGACATCTCTACTATGTTTTTGTATAGCGATAATACTATAAATATTTAACAAATGATATAACCTGGACACCAACCGGTCAAATTGAAAGCAACCCACAGTGGAGAGGAATAGGTTCTTGATGACACTAACTTTATTTGCTGGTTTTTGGGGAGATCCCAGGGTCCCTGGGCAGCATGCATAAGCAGAGGAATTTATTAAGCCACTGATACTGAAAATGACACTTTGATGACAGTATAGCTGAACTGGTGTACATCCACTGTCAGTTTTGCTTCTGGGCATTTTCATTTCCACCATAAGACTCTGCACCATACGGTTGTTATCTATGCATGGAACACTTTTCCCTGAGATGGTCTCATAGCGGCTGCTTCCTCATTCAAGCCTCAGCTCAGATGTCACTTGCTATTCTTATTCCCTTATCTCCTAATCTGAAGCCACTTTTTAACTTCTTACCCTTTTTCGATTTACTTCCTAACACTCATCACTGATATGTTTAGATTCATTTATTTATTCATGTATTTTCTATGTTCCTTTGCTTCTTTAAAAAGCAAACTCCATGGATGAAGGATTCTGTCTATTCTGTCCAGGTTCCTTCTTCTGTGATAGAGCAGTGCCTGGCACGTAGTAGGCACCCTCATTATCTGTGACTCGGTGAATGAGGGGAGGTGTGTAGCTTTCTTTAAAAGTTTAAGAACTATTGACTTTAAGGAATACTCAAATTCTCTCTGCTCCGTAGTTTAGAGCCTGATCCTACAAACTCTTAACTGGCAGGCTAAGGCATCGATGCGGGTGGAGTGGAGAGGTGTAAGGGCTGCTCTCCAGGAAGCTCAGTTGGCACGTTACTTCCAGAAAGCCCCATGTTGCTCTGCTGCTATGAGAGGCTGAAAGGGAGACAAGCCAGGGACGGTGGAATTCTCTGGCAAGAGATAGTAAGGGCCTTACTGGGATGATGGCAGACCATGAAAAGAAAGATCCTTATGTAAAAGAGGACAGACATGAAGTCGAAAACTGTGATAGGAATTCAGCTTTCATTTATTAGTGTTTCCTCTGTTGCCTGACTTTATAAAATTAGTCAAATTAGTCAAGCCAAATTAGCCAATTGACTAAGATAGATAATTTAGGGGTTTCCATAGATTTTCCTCAGTAAAAGCCTGTATTTACAATTGTCCAGTACGTTTGCATCAGCTTCTTTTCTGCTTTGATCCTAGCACACCACTCCCTACCTACCAGCCTGAGCAATTCTTCCTGAACCTCTTTCACATCAATGCTTAAGTGCAAGCTCTCCAAGGAAGCCTTCCCTCACTCCTCCTTTGTACCAGGTTAAGTGTCCCTGCTATATGCAGCTAAAGCACTTTGTACTTTCCTTTTCACTGTAGTTACCATATTTCATGACAATCACTTGCTTATTTCCTTCCCTTGCTGCTGTAATGGCTTTTCGGGAAGTCTATTTTTACAAATATTTTTTCTAATCACCCCTCCCTGTGAAATTTTATTACCATACATATACTGTGTGTCTGTTTATGTACTATATATTTATCTGTGTGTTATACATCTAAAAGAGTAAGTCTTTTTGTGTCTCACCCAAGGACGAATTTTCTCTCCCCGGAGTGACATTATCAAAACTGAGAATGCAGGTAATGAACTGCACAGGCACAGACACTGTCCCGCTCAGCTCTGTATGGCCAGGGCAGACAGATAGTACATGCTTGATAAATATTTGTGACTAATGAGATGAACAAGATAATTTCTGCACACCTTACACTTACTCAATCTTGAAACTGATAATCCTGAAATGATATTGGCGTATTTAAAAATAGTATATTTAAACGTCTGCTGCCTTTCATAGATGAATCTACTGCCAACATGCCATCTGTGCTTGCTTCTTATCCCAGACGGGTTTGTACAGGGCTTTCCAGATTCACTCTCTGAGCCCTTTCTTGTGCCCAAAGTCTTCAGAAGTAAGTTTATCAGGTTGAAACAGAATCTGTGGCTGTGGGAACTTTTTGCTTTTCAAACTAGTATAACAAAATGGGAATTGAAACCATGACCTTTAGTTTGCAAGATGAGACTTATTTCATAATGTTCTGAATTTTAAAAATTCACCTCAACTAAGCAGTATTAGAATGTGCTATTTTTCAGAAATGGAAGTAGCCCCATATAGCAGTAGCTTGGCATTAATGAACATGATGACACTATGTGGATATTTACACATGTAGCATAAAATAGGTGAAGGTATTTGTGAAAATTAAAAGTGCTTTACACATAGAGAACTAGCAGCAACTATTTACATACATGTGTATTGGCACAGAACCACACACATAATTAAAAAGTGTGATGTTAATATACTGTGTCTTATCCATAAAGATGAGAAGACATATTACTTTTTAGTTCATACTTGGGAGGATCTCTCTTCTCTTATTCTTCAGAGTCTGTAGTTCATTCATTCATATATTAATTAATTCAACAAACTGTATCCCTTCAAAGGCTCAGTATATAGTGGTATTCTGGTATGTAGGATCTTATTATTCCCTTTCTTCTTTAGAGCATGTTTTCAACCCAGGGGCAGAGTTATCCCTTAAAGTAGGAGTCCCCAGTCCCTGGGCCATGAAATGGTAGCAGTTCGTGGCCTCTTAGGAACCAGGCTGCACAGCAGGAAGTGAATGGTGGGCAAGTGAGCAATGCTTCATCTGTATTTACAGCCACTCAGCATTGCTTGCATAACTGTCTGAGCTCTGCTCCCTATCAGATCATTGGCAGCATTTGATTCTTGTAGGAGAGCAAACCCTATTGTGAACTGCACCTGCAAGCGATCTAGGTTGCATGCTTCTTATGAGAATCGAATGCCTGATCTGTCACTGTCTCCCATCACCCCCAGATGGGACCATTTAGCTGCAGGAAAACAATCTCAGGGCTCCCATTAATTCTACATTATAGCATATAATTACTTGATTATATATTACAATATAATAATAATAGAAATAAACTGCACAATAAATGTAACTTGCTCGAATCATCCCAAAACCATTCCTGCAACACAGAAAAATATTCTTCTATGAAACGGGTTCCAGGTGCCAAAATAGTTGGGGACGACTGCCTTAAAGTATCAGTCAAATTGTCTCATGCTTCTGCTCCAAATCCTTCAGTGGCTCCCAGCTTCTGTGTCAACTTGGCCCTCACTGACTCCAGGGCCTTCTCTGCTCTACTCTCCTCTTCACTTATTCAACCACAATGGCCTTCTTGAGTTTTTGGAATATGCCACATCTGCTTCCACTTTTGGTCTTTGTGTTAGTGATTGCCCTTGCCTGGAATGTTCTTCCATCAGATACCTGCATGTCTATTACCCTTACCTCCTTCACTTCTTTGCTGAAACTTCACCTCTCTGTGGTTTACCCTGATTGTATTTAGTGTTGCAATCTACTCTTACCCCTACAACCTGACCCTCCTAATCCTCTTTAATCTGTCCTAATTTTTTTCCTCTAAATCATTTCTCCATTTCTACATGTACTTCTTCATTTGTAGATTTCTTGTAGAAAAACCCTCTATTCCACAACTGGAATGTAAACTCTGTGAAGACAAGGAACATTTTTTTGTTCACTGCCAAATCACAAGTACCTAGAATGGTGTCAGGCATGTTAGATGCTCAGTAAGCATGAGTGAATGGGTATTTATAAATAGAACTTGCATTTTATGGACCAAAAATGTGAGGAGGAAAGTGAGAAGTACCAAGGAAGAAAATAAATTAGCATGAGAGGATGGACAGAATTGGTGGTGTGAGCTGGTAGGTGGGATGGCTTGGGAAGACCTCACTGTGGAGGGAACTATTGGGCAGAGGAGCAACCAGTGACAAGAACCTTCCTGTATGGAGAGGATCCAACTGGGAGACGTAGTAAGTTCCAAGACTCTGAGATGGGGATGCGCTTCAAGTCAAGGACTTGAAGGAAGGCTGTGATGGTCAGCACGCATGTGAGGGCCACAGAAAGATGATGAGGTTTGTAAGATTGGAAGGGTCCTGGTGATACTACATATTCCACACAATCTTCAGAAAATGATCTCACAAACAATATTTTTGAAACTACGTGCCTGACAAGAATATTGATTCACCACTAAATCTCTCTCAGGTTGTGCCTCAGGCTTTCTCCTTTCACGGAATGTTTAAGTAAATTCAGTTCACACTGTACATAATTGTACTTTGGCAGAAACAAGGCCAGTTTCAAAAAAACTCTCAAAGGATTTTTAGGTGGAAGGAAATGGAGAGAATATCGTGTGTGTGTGTGTGTGTGTGTGTGTGTGTGTGTATGTGTGTGTGTGTGCGCGTGCGCGTGTGTGCATCTGAAGTCACACCAGGTAGGTGACTATAGGCCATTTGCTTATTTGTGCTATTTGACTCCTTCTGCCTACTTGGAGGTTTTTCTTTGAAGAAAAGAAAGACTCCAGATCGAGGCTGGAGTTTCCCAGTGAAACCTAACCCACATATTTGCGTAAGTCATCTGTTGACCCAAGTTTTGCTTAGCATGAACTTCCTGATTCTTTTTTTTTTTTTAACTGAACTCCTGACATGTGATTTCTAGTAAATAATGATACGGCTTCAACACTTTCTTTCTCACTATATTAAATGACTTGCTGTGTCAAAGGGAGGAAGCAGGCAGACGGCATGCAGGAATCAGGCCGTTGGAATCACCGCTTTCACCACTTTGGATTTCGTTACCATCCCACTGCTCTGCTAGGGATAATTTTTTTCCTATATCATTTTTTTTTTAACAATGTGAAATACCAAAGCAATTTTGACTAGATAAATGAGACGATCCTGAACCATTCAAAATAGTTACTTCCACAGCATGTTAATTCTACTCAGACTTCCCAGTTGCAGTAATTTTACAAAATTATATTAGGGTTCAAGGATCAAATGGAACTTATTATGTTATTGCTAGGTATTTTAAAGAGCAGATTGAAAGAGCACATTATAAAAAAGCCCTATAAGAAAAATCAAGATTTTGTTTTGTTGTGTTGTGTTATTGCTGTGGTTTTTCAGGGAATAGTGGACACATTGTGATTAAGTTTTCTGTAACTTAGTGTCATGCTTTCCATACTAGAGTTAATTCCAGGAACATGTTTGGTGCTTCATGTCCCTTCCCCTATCAATTATAGAAGAAAACCACTAGGGTCTTAGTAAATACAAATATTATGTTAGGTCAGGGGCAGTGGCTCACGCCTGTAATCTCAGCACTTTGGGAGGCCGAGGCAGGCAGATCGCAAGGTCAGGAGATTGAGACCATCCTGGCCAACATGGTGAAATCCTGTCTCTACTAAAAATACAAAAATTATCTGGGAGTGGTGGTACATGCCTGTAGTCCCAGCTACTCCGGAGGCTGAGGCTGGAGGCGGAGGTTGCAGTGAGCCGAGATGACACCACTGCACTCCAGCCTGGCGACCGAGCGAGACTCCCTTTCAAAAAAAAAAAAAGAAAGAAAGAAAGAAAAAAGAAATAGTATGTTAATGTTTGTAACCTCTGAAAGTTTCCAAAATCTTCTCCCTCTTTCCAGTGAGAAGGATGGCCGGAGAAGAGAGAGCTCTGGCTCTCCATGAGTCTCCCTTACACGTTATCCTTGTGTCTGCAGTCCCACTGTCCTGTAGGCAATCGGAATGACCTTCAAAGCCACAGTTTGACTATGTCACTAAGAGGAACACGAGGGGAAAATGAGCAAAGCTGCTTCAGTCAGAAACAGGATCCTGTGTTCTTTTTTTGGAAAGCACTTTGACCACCAGTTTAATGAGATCCTTTCCCTTCTCTTCCCCCACGCCTTTCTCGTGCTTCCTTTCCCTTTTCTTTTTCCTCCCCCCTCCCCTCTTCTCCCCTCATCTCTTCCTCTGCACCTTCTTTTTTTCCTCCCTTCTCCCCTTTCTCCTTCTCTAGTCCCTCTCACCTCCTCCCTCCTTCTTCCTCCTTCAACCTTTGGCTTTAAAAGATAAGGTTTTCTCTGCTTAGAGGGCAGTATAACTAAACAGGAATTGGGCACTATATTGTCACAGAGCTTTTGATAGTTCTTTTACAAAGGAAGCACATATATTCTTGCCTATCTAAACATATTTACTAATTAAAAAGTCAATGATGTGTATGCATTTATTCTCTTAAAATTATAACATTTACTAAGTAAAAAACTTTGCTCATTAGTTCAGATTTTGGTTTATGAACTTCAACTGTTTTTGTTTTTATTTTTCTTTCTGTAGATGTATTATATCAGTCAATATGTTAATTATCAAAGACAAAATGCCTAATACATACAAGATAGTGTGTAAGGCCTCAAAAAAAGAATAATAATAGAAGCCAAAGTTCTAGCTTTCAAGGAAATTACAGTCCAGTTTAGGAAATAATGTATAAACACTTTCAAAGTTAAAAAACAAAGCAAGAGATAAATGATAATTGAATACAACAATACGGCAACAGCAGAAGACAGGAACTGATTGCAAATGAATAGTAAGATATTAAGTGCTAGGGTATTTCAGAGAAAGGGGTGATCCCTGTGGACTGAGGTGACCTGCGGGTTCTTCAGTGAACAAAATGATTGCAGAGGATGTTTAGGATCTGGAGAGGGAGAGAAGGAGGCAATGAGTTTTACACACGGAGGCTGGCATGAGTAGAAACTTGGAAGTGGCCGAGCACAAGATGTGTTCCCAGAAAGGATGATGAATACACCTGCGTTTCTTTAGGGGAAGATTTGGAAAAGTCATGTTGGAAGTAAGTTGAGGAAAGATTATGGAGGGCTTTCAATTCCTTATTTAGGTTAACCAAATGTCTCTGTAATTGTTGTAAGCAAGCTGTCAAAATTCATAAAAAATAAATGTGATTGATTTCATGACATAGAGAGCATATGCAAACCAGAGACTCTTAATGTTTAAGTAAACAAATTAATCTGTCATCTACTGGCATTCTTGAAACTGGTATGGCCATAATTGAGGATGGAGAAATCGGTATCTGGTTTGTTTATAATTAAGTTTATCTCTTATTTTTTGAGTGATGGCCCAAGCCATTGGAAAGCCACTGGAAAATTTTAACCAGGAGAGTGGTATGAACAAATTTTGTTAGCAACATTACTACGACAACCTATAAGGATAAATTAGAAAGGGATGAGCTTAGCAATAGTAATAAAAGAACTAATAAAATAGTCCACAGAAGAGAGGGTGATAGCCTGTGTAAGATCGTGACAGGAAGGATAGCAAGAAGAGAACAGAGTTGGAGAGAGATTCAGGACTTGAGATCAACAGGTCTTGGTGATAGAGTGAATGTGTGTGGGACTGGGAGGTAGAAGAATATTGGCAGATAGAGGAAGCTGTGAAGGAGCTTTCCAAGGTGGCTCTCAGGACACTGGTTTGAGCTACTGTCCTGTGATGTAATACAGCGTTTGTCGACTTTACTTTGGAAGCGTTGTTTAAACTTGCATTTTATCTTTAGTCCCCTAATACTGCCCTAACAAATAGATGATAGCAATAGTTTCTTCAGAGGCCTATCACCAGTTCCCTTAAAGGCTTTAGGCTGCCTTCCTCACAACTGACAGGTTGGTTTTTCTCAAAAGCAAACATGATTTGATCACTCTTCCAAAACTTCTCACTGGATGTCTATTGATCAAAAGTCCAAGCCAGTTACCGTGGCATATAGGGCCCATTACAAACTCCCACAACTCATTGTCACAACATTTTTATATTACAGTTCCTCTACTAACATATTTTGCTCCAGTTCTACTGAAAGTCTCACTTCCCTCCAAGGCTCTTCCCACAGGCTGCTATTGCGAGAGCAATGACTCCACACTTAACCCTATTTAGAAGACGTCTTTAAATTTTCCAGGCAGGATTAGACACTGTGCTGTATCTGTAACTAAAGTGCTTTGAATATATATGTATATATATTTAAATGTATATATAAAGATACGTTCTCTTATAATTTTTATTTATATAAAAGTCATGGTAATGAAAATAATAACTAATATCTACTAGATTATTTCCTACTAGTAACTTGATAAAGCATTTACACATATTAACTTATTCATTGGAAAAAACCCTTAAACAAAGGTTTCTTCATTTAAGAAATTGAAGCATAGAGAGGTTTTCCCCAAGGGAAAATGGCAAAGCTACTGTTTGAAACCAAGTTTGTCTGATTTCAATGGCAACACTCCTAACATTATACTCTACTGTCTTCTTTTGAGACTGAGCTCCTCAGGGCTGAGAGCACTGCTCATTCAATTTTGTAATCCCTTCCTGACGAGGCATTTAGTAATGTTTTGCTGAACTCTTTAATGAATAAATGAAAGCCTGCTGGGGAAATTGATAAAGCAATTGAAGGTGGAGTTTTAATAGCTGACAGAAGCTTTACCTGTTTTCTTCCCAGCTAGCAGTTCCATTTAGCAGAAGCCTTTCATGGCTTTAAAGGAATGACTAATAGGATTTCACACACTGTGGCAAGACCTGGGAGAGAGGCATTTGGTGTGTGGCTGTCCAGGCCTTTCCCAGAAACATTCAGATTACTCTTTTTGTTGGAAAAACTATTTCTAGCTATGATCCAAAGAGTCAAACCAAAACAAAATATCAGGAATTTTTTTAACCTGCTAGAATAACCTAGAAAGAATTATGCTAAGAGTTAAATAGGCACTTTAACAGGATTAAAGTGGATTGACAAAACCTGTTGGGATTATAATCTAAAAATGGAGGAATAAAGAGAGGAGGCTAGTATTAATGCAAGTTCGGGCAATGCTATATATCTCTCTTTGATTTGTTGAGCTGCTTTATAAAGTAATAACATCCTCCACACAGCTGCATGTATGGGTCAAGGACATCCACTTTTGCCAAATTACTTGGAATACAGAGCAAAATCTGAAGCATTTTAGCAATCATTGAGATTTATGGAGCGCATGCATGTTTGAAGTGCTTTATGTACATTACATCATTTAATCCTCATAGCAACCTCATGTGGTGCACCTACTTTGCCCATTTAGTAGGTAAAAAATGAAAATAGAGACATGCATTTAAAAATCAGATCTATCTATTCCAGACTACCTTTGATAATTTTTCTTCACTGCTTCCACATATATTCCATTTATATTTTCTGAATTATCCAGATCTTTATATCTGTGTATCTCATTTTACATCCGTAACCATTTCTGGATGCCCCTTCCTTCTATCTGTCCCTGCTCCTTAGATTCTTTGGAGTTTTTTGAATTGATACATCTGGTTACCAGGGGCCTAAAGCTGTCTTTTTTTGCCCAGTTAAGGACTGAGAAATTTATTAATCCTCCTCCTCTTGAAAAAACCATAATTAGATTGATGTCATAAAAGAGTGATTGTGTAAGAAGCAAGCAATTGAAAAAACAATGAAGAAGCAAAGAAAATGTGCATGAGTTTGAAGCAAAGATCTGAGCACTGCTTCTATGAATGATCAGTAGGAACCTGATTTTGTTTCCAAATCTAATTTCTTTATTTACCTTCAAGTGAGACTACTATTGGTCAGCACTTCTTGCTCTAAACTCTGTTCTTATTTTGTTCCACAGCAATTTTACTTCTCTGTGGATTTGTGCTGATTTCCTGACCTCTCTATGTGGAGGTACTTCCTTTTCTTTTGAGGGCCAAACATTTTTGCCTAGGTTTTCAGGAAGTTCTACACTGACTGTGTAATTATAAGAAAGTTCACGAAGACAACAACAGATTATTGGCAGATGTTGGTTCTAGGGTCTTTTAATTTACTTAAGGAAACTTTGTGTGGATGTGTGTGTGGATGTGTGCATGCACACTCGTGCGTGGGTGCGCAGGTATGCACATAAGTATGCACAAATACTTAAATACACACAAAAATAGAGAAATAATACAACAAACTTACATGGACTCATCTCCCATCACTTTCTGCCACACTAATTTTATCTAGCACCCTGGTTTGTTTGTTTTGTTAGAATATTTTAAAGCAAATCAGTTACAATATCATTTTATGTGTAAACAGTTCAAAATGCTTCTCTAAGAGGTAAAAAGCTTTAAAAAAAGATACATGACTAGGCTGAGCGCCCAGTTGGCTCAAGCCTGTAATCCCAGCACTTTGGGAGGCTGAAGCGGGTGGATCACCTGAGATCAGGAGTTCAAGACCAGCCTAGCCAACATGGTGAAACCGCATCTCTACTAAAAGTACAAAAAATTAGCTGGTCATGGTAGTGGGCACCTGTAATCCTAGCTACTCAGGAGGCTGAGGCAGGAGAATCACTTGAATCTGGGAGGCAGAGGTTGCAGTGAGCCAAGATCATGCCACTGCACACCAGCCTGGGCAACAAGAGCAAAACTTGGTCTAAACACACACACACACACACAAAAACAAAGACACATGACCACAATACTATTGCTACACCCAAAAAAATTAGTAATTACTACTCAATATCAGCTACCACACAGCCCCTGGTATCTATTCACCTACTGACTCAGTATTTTTTTCTTTTTGCAGTTGACTTGTTCAAAAACAGGATCCTAACAGGGCCTACACATTGCATGTGGGTTCATTTGTTGAATTACTGATGTAGGCCCTGTGGTTTGTAGACCTTATCTCAATCAGTTAAGACTTCAGTAAGAGAGTTTAGTTTATTGGCTCAACTTGCAGGACTTCACAGGAGCAGAGACCATAGGAGGACCCAAACTACAAGGTCATTCCACTTTCATGCTTTAACACCTCCCTTCTATTACTTGAGCAAGCCAGACCCTTGCTTTCCCTATGTGTACCCTTTTCCCACTATGTCATATCACTTGTCATTTCCTTTGTACCTTTAGAGTGTTTGGCAAATCTAGATCATTCAAAGAGCCAGTTAGGAGGGAAGGTTGTACCTTTTGCCAAAACGAAGCTTTGGAATAGAACATCTATAGCCTTGGATGGTGGCTTTTCTCTTTACCTAAAATTTTTCAGCTCCTGAGTCAGAACATGCTTCCTCAGCCATCTTGATTTTGAATGCTTTGCCGCTTCTGAGCAGCTCAGGGTTGTTTTGTCCTAGTCACATGGTGCCATCAGCTCTTAGCTCATTTTCAGAGCAGAGATTACAGCCATTCCTTGAGCAGGACGGCTCCAGTTTTTTCTAGCTTAAGTTGTGATTCCATGCTCCTTGCATCTGGTTTATGACTTGTCACTCATACCCCTTAAAATGTTATCTGTACAGCTTTGAAAGACAAAAATACTTCTAAGTTTACACTAAATGATTTGACTCACAGCAAATAAAAGGAGTGCTTGGTTACACTGCTGTTTCCCAAAGTTTGGAATTGCAGGTGCTTTTTTAAGACAATATACACGCCAGTTTTAAATAAAAAGGAATCGAAACAGTGAAACAATGTTCTCTTTTTAAACTTTTCTCTAACCGGAGTAGATTTCAGGTTGTTGCTAACATGTTTTCACGTCTCCTTAACAATTGCAAAGCTTTCTTTCTAACAGAGAATAGCTCTCGGTTTAGAGATCGTGGCTGGCAACAGAATTAAATAATATTGTTATGTTTTAATTGTATTTTTCAGGTTTTCTTGTGTTTATACAAAAGAAATTGTTTTCCCATTTATGGTTTAAATAGAAGTGTTTCTTTGAAAACGTATTTATGTAGTCAACCAATAGTTTAAAAAAAATATATTAGGTAATAACCAGTAGTATATTGAGCTCTTATTGCATATGATACCCTGCTTTCAGATACATGATATAACTCAATGCCTCTTTCCAATGGCATGGTATATCCTCACTTTTAAAAGGAAGAGACTGAGGCACGAAGGGGCTACTTTGCTAAGGTTACAAATTTAATGAATAATACGTTAAAAGTTGAGCTCTTCTCTTCCTTTCTTTTTCTTTTTTTTCTTTCTTTTGCTGTTTCTTTCTTTCTCCTTTTCTCTCTTTTTCTAAAAAAAAAAAAAAAAGTTGAGCTCTTTACCTCCTCCAGCTAATACTACCGCCAAGACAGTAAAATTGATATAAGTAAATAGTAAGCATAGTGCTGGAGGTACTGAAGTGACTAAGTGGAAAGTTTCGCACAGTACAGCCTTCATGTTACCTACAAATTTTAACTTAGTTACAAATACAGGATCTGGACTCTTACAGATGTCAGTTTAAATGTTGTATTTGTCATTTAGCATGTATGTTTTGGTCAGATAATTTTATCTCTCCAAACTTGTTTTCTCATTTGTAAAATAGGCATAATAACCTTACAAGACGTGTGTGTGTGTGTGTGTGTGTGTGTGTGTGTGTGTGTGCTGCTTATGCTGGACTACATACCATATTATACTGTCAAAGGTATATAATATACTTTAAATTTTTAGAGTAATTCCTAGTACACGGCAATTAATTACAAACGGAAGCTGGTATTATTAACTGGAGGCAGTATTATTTATTGTTAGGGCTTCATACAGACCTGAGTTTCATGACCAGTTTTGCAATATCCTAGTCTTATTATCTTGGAGAAGTTACATCTGCAAAATGGGGATAATAACACTTCAAACCATTGTTATGGGTTTGCAATGATATAATTACAAGTACATCCTCTTTTGATACTTAAATGAGCTCTTATTTGATTTGTGATTATGTTGAACACATAAACACAGCACAAGGTTTTTATGCTAACATTAATTTTTGTACCAGATTACTTTCTTGATCAATATAATGTCTAGCTTCTTTATAATGTAAAATCATTAAGAATTGCATGAGCCATACATTATAAAATTCAGCATACCCTTTACTATTATGCAGTAAATGAGCTCAACTTAAGCAAATGACAACACTTATTGAGTCAAAGAGGCCTATATGCAAAATAAATACAAAGTACAGTAAGCAGGAAAAGTCAGGACTTATACTACCCTAAATGCTTCTGGTAAAAATCCATTCTAGAGATACATAGAAAAAGCAGGCATGGTGGCTCACGCATGTAATCCCAGCACTTTAGAAGGCTGAGGCAGAAGGATCACCTGAGGTCGTGAGTTTGAGACCAGCCTGTCCAACATGGAGAAACTGTTTCTACTGAAAATACAAAATTAGCCAGGCACGGTGGTACATGCCTGTAATCCCAGCTACTCGGGAGGCTGAGGTAGGAGAATTGCTTGAACCCGGGAGGTAGAGGTTGCCGTGAGCCGAGATCGCACCATTGCACTCCAGCCTGGGCACAAAAGCAAAACTCCATATCAATTAAAAAAAAAAAAAAGATATACAGAAAAGTGCTAATTATATATACTTAGTCTATTGTTAATCCTATTATTTTACCTGTATGTCATCTTTTAGTAACAAAATAAAAGACTTATTTACCAGAAACATCCTACAGTAAGTATGTGGGAATGGGAAGAGTGTGGGGTTAGGCGGCTGGATGAAGGATTTGTTGCCACAGATATCACAATAATCACGTCTTAGAATGTCTTCATGCATAAGTGCTCTAGGGTAAATAATAAAAACTAATAATAACAGCGTGTCATTTTCTTTGACTGATTGTATAAAATTGATGCTTAGCTGTAAGGCTATGTGACATCCATGCTAAATAGTGCTAAGAGTATCAGAAAATTCTTAATGTGTTACTTTACACAAAAATTTGCTCTGCACTAGAGTCCCCAAGAACTGGGGAGCAGTAGAAATTACAGAGGACAAACTCAAAGACTTCTTATTTCTGCATCTGCCAAATGGCAATAGTAGTGTTTTGGTTGCCCTTGAAATTAGTGACCACACAAGGTACGATTAAAAATAGGACATTCTGGCTGGGTGCGGTGGCTCATGCCTGTAATCTCAGCATTTTGGGAGGCTAAGACACTCAGATCACCTAAGGTCAGGAGTTCAAGGCTGAGGCAGGAGAATCACTTGAACTCGGGAGGCGGAAGTTGCAGTGAGCAGAGATCACATCATTGCACTCCAGCCTGGGTGACAAGAGTGAGACTCCGTCTAAATAATAATAATAATAATAATAATAATAATAATATTGCTCTAGTATTCAAAGGCAGCATTTTGTTTTTCTGCTTAGCTCTTCAAAATATGTGTAAAATGGTGGGAAGGATTTATGATTTTCCTGACTTTCCCCTTTTCTAACTGTCACCTTCAGTTTTACTGGGTATCATGAGGATCCTCATTATTTTTGCTGTGCTCCCTATGTTACCCTGTGTTCATTCTTTGTGGCTGGGAAGGCACAATGTGGTATCACCAAACAAATCAGCCCTAAAGCCAGCCCACAATGGCAATTGTCTTTCTACTGCATTGTCTTTTGCTCTTGTTTCACATGTTTCTACAGTGACATCAGCATAGTCACTGCCAGTACCACTCCCTGAAAGCACATTACAATGAGGGAGAGTCCCGGCCAAGGCTGAAGTATTGAGCTTCTTTCCAAGCCCAAGTGTTTGAGCTTCTGTCAGACACTAGCGTGCTTAGCTCTCAACCAGGAGGCCTGATTACTCTTGATTTTTGATATTGCATCTGTCACAGAGGAAAACAGTAAGAGCTGTCCATCTTCCACTGAATTTTTTTTTTTTTTTTTTTTTTGAGACAGAGTTTCGCTCTTGTTGCCCAGGCTGGAGTACAGTGGTGCAATCTTGGCTCACCGCAAACTCTGCCTCCCAGGTTCAAGTGATTCTCCTGCCTCAGCCTCCCGAGTAGCTGGAATTACAGGCATGTGCCACCACGCCTGGCTAATTTAGTGTTTTTAGTAGAGATGTGGTTTCTCCATGTTGGTCAGGCTGGTCTCAAACTCCTGAACTCAGGTGATCTGCCTGCCTTGGCCTCCCAAAATGCTGGGATTACAGATGTGAGCCACTGCACCCGGCCCCCAATTTTTTTTTTAATTTTCATCTTTTAACGAAAGGCAGATGAAGTAACCAAGGAGAAATAATTCTTATAGAACTCAGATTTGAGCTCAGACTGAATTCTGAGAGTTCCAGGCATGCCTCATAATTGTGCAGAGAAATAACCAGCCTAGAAAGTTATTTGCATGAAAGCTGAGGTATTCCTCTGGTAAGAAATTAACTTGAGTTTCAGAAATAACTAGTATATGAGATATGACTTGACACAATTCATTATGCAGGGGAGTCGGGATGGTTTTACCTAAAAATGCATGCACATATTTTATAAATTTAGCATATAAATTTATAAAATGTGGAAGTCCTAGCAACAGAGGCCAGCAGGTGTTAAGAGTTGAGCACCACAGCTACTGGTAAAGTACACCTCCCCGTTCTACTCCTTGGATGCACAATTATGTACAAAGGAAAAAAAGTTTTAATTAAAAAAACACAAGGCTTATTTTATTGAGTTCTGCGGCATATCGGCACAGCCAATTTTACTTTAATGTCATGTGAGATGAGGGGCACAGTCAATATTACTCTAATGTCATGTGACATGAGGGGTACAATCAATAATTACTTTAATGTCATGTGACATGTGGGGTAGGAAGCCACTTCCTTCATCCTATTATGTTTTACCACACAGCTCATACAGGGAGAGCTTAGGGTGGCCACTAACAGAGAATTGCTTTGCTTGGGAGAGAAGCAGGAGAGACCAAAAGCTCCATATAGAGCAAGTGCAGTTGTATCACTGCTGGTGGGACCCAGCAGAGCAGCAGTGGGGCAGCAGCTGTGCAAATCTGTGAAAGCCACATATGTCAGCTGATGGTTTCTACCTGTCCTTCAGTTTTGCTATGTGGCACCGTGAGAGCAAAACTGAAGGACTGGTAGAAACCATCATAGCACACTACATGGTGATGGATGCATGGGGAGAAACTGCTGTGCCCACAGAAGGAGTACGGAGGACTGCATGGTCCAATTGAGCATTGGGGGGCACCTAGTGGAATGATGTAGATACCAAGAGAGTAAAGCTCATGGAACTGCTAGAAATACTTGAGAAGACTTTGCCAGAAACTGGAATTTCTGCATGGAGAAATGGGCCCCAGAGTTCAGTCATCTGTGTGATACCTGTGAGGTAACTTATGAAGAACTTAAGAGCAATTAATATTTTTATTACTGTATCCCTGTAGATTTAGGTAAAGTGAAGCAATCCAAAATCTACTTTTGTCCTGATGTGATATTAGAAATCTTCATCACTTTTTGGATAAAGATATTTCTTTCATTCTTCCATGCATTTATTGGGATACATTTGTAGGGGTGTTAGTTGATAATTCATGTAGGGTTTGACACTTGATTGAATTTTTCTATGTGCAGTCACCTAGCCTCAGCATCAGAATCACTCAATTGCTTATTCCAAATGTGACCCTATCTGAGACCAGTTGAATCAAAGTGTGAGCTTCCCTTTTTTGACTTTTTCTCGAGATTTATTGTCAGGAACACTCAGATTTGAGAACCACTGCATTCTTTTCCTTCCTTCCTTCCTTCCTTCCCACCCTCCCTCCCTTCCTTCCCTCCTTCTCCCCCTTCCTTCTTTCTTTCTTGACAGAGTCTCAGTCTGTCAAGTGCAATGGCATGATCTTGGCTCACTGCAACCTTGGCCTCCTGGGATCAACCAATTCTCTGGCCTCAGCCTCCTGAATAGCTGGGACTACAGGTGTGCACCACCACACCTGGCTAATTTTTGCCTTTTTAGTAGAGACGAGGTTTCACCCACATGGGCCAGGCTGATCTTGAACTCCTGACCTCAAGTGATCCACCTTCCTCATTCTCTCAAAGTGCTGGGATTACAGGCATGAGCCACCATGCCTGGCCCACTGCTTAATTTTATCAGCAAATAGAAGACTAGACCCCTTGTGTGAGAATGGTAGGCAGGGTGTAAGGCGTGTGTTTTAAAAAGCGGCAAAGATCTGAAATGTTTTCTGTAGGAAATGGTGGAAGAAATCTTCGTGTATACATAAAAACCTTGCTATGCAGATTTTGTGCACAGCTGAAACTGCTGACCTTAAATATATGGTGATAACAATCTTTGTGACTTTCCATGGAGGGCCCCTCTGGCTATTAAGTATTAATTAAAGGTATTATGTGCTTAACATGTGGCAAAGCTAAGTACTGATATAAAAGAAGATGCAGAAGAGGACACAATAAATCACTAAAGGCCTAATTGGGGAGAGAAACAACACATATGAATGGCATTAACAACAATATAATGTTAAGTTACTAGATCAATTGTGTGATAGTATAGTGCACAAATTCCCAAATAAGAAACTAATTGGTAAAAGAGGTAGAATTTGACCAGTTCCTTCAAAATATGTTGTTAGGGTCCAACAGGCAGACCCATATCCAATGATAGATGAATAAATTCACTCAGACACAAATCCTCAGTGAAAGAGAGGCTTGGGGTGTCCGGGCCATTCACTGGAAGGAGTTAATGGCCACCGGCCAGCTGGTACTCTAGGCATTTATTTAGTATAGGTTTAATAACAGAGGCTCTGAGTCAACACACTTATGGATAATGATTAAAGGCCAGGTTCCGAGGCCTAAAGCAAACACCATTTGCAGTGATAAATCTGGCTGCCCTTTCCCTGAGAGAACCATCTGGTCTACAAAAGATTAAAGGTTAGTTTTAGGATACATGAATAAACAAGTTATTCAGATAAACTCCCCCACATTCCCTAGTTATTTGCTTTTCTTTATCAACTAAAGGTAAAGTGGATTAGGCTGCCTTCAGCTGAAACTTCCACTGAAACTATGCAAACTTCTCAGCCTTTCAAGGTTTGTGACTATATTCTATAATTTTACAACCTCTCCTACCATCGTGAGTGAACCCTCACATCATGGCAGGATTTGAAGGGGTGTATCATTTATATCAAGAGAAGATATCATAATGTGAATACAATTTTTTAAATCTTTTTTTGAAAGGGGGCTTTCAAAAAAATCTTTTTTTGAAATGCCGCTGGCTAGGCGTCAGAACCCAGATAATTTTATTTTATATCACATGCTATATCCACAATGTCATTTTACCTGAGAAATGTCATTTTACCTTGCTTCACTCTGGCATGAAGGCGGGAATGCAATGATGCAATTTCACTTCTGCCTCCTAGGCTCAGGTGATTGTCCTACCGCAGCCTCCTGAGTAGCTGAGACCAGAAAAGCAAGCCACTATGCTCGGCTTTTTTTTTTTTTTTTTTTTTTGTAGAGATGAGTTCTTCCTATGGTGCCTAGGCTGGTCTAAAACTCCTGAGCTAAAACTATCTTCTTGCCTCTGCCTCCCAAAGTGCTGGGATTATAAGCATGAGCCACTGCACCCAGCCAACAAAATATTTTTTACTGCTTTGTGTATATAACACCTTATCTACTATAGTGACAAACATACAGGAATGAGATATACTTTCTTGGCCCTCAAAAATGTTAAGTCTATTGAGTAAGGGCAAGAATGGTAATGGCTGAATCTTGGAGCACTGAAAAGCCCTAAGAACGGTAAACTTTTGGAAGTTCCTTGGGAAATAACCCCGGGTAACTGAGTAGATGTAACCAAGTCCAGTTTGTTGGGTTACATACAAAATATCAAACTTTTACACATATGACTTCAAGTAAAAAAAATGGCTTAATTAGCTTTAAGAATTCAATAACGGGGCTATAATTAGGGAGCATGAAAGAATAGTCAGTAACCAAAGGAATCCTCACAATCATGGCTATAAAACTCAAGACACTTATACCTCTTTCTGGTGTAGGTGCCTGTCTTTGGTTTCAATTTTTTAAATGACTTCTAAAGAGTTAAGGCTTGCATCATGTTTAGTAGCATAAATATGACACATCTGTATATATCTGAATTATTTAGATGTTTATACTGATGCCCTCAGGAGGCTTATAGTTTGGGGAAAATTATCACATAAGCCCCAGTATACCCATTTAAATGTGGATTGTGTAGCAAGGAATCAGTGTATAGAGAGCTGAAACCACATTTAAATTTGTCCAACATTTATCCTGAGCTGACATGTTGCAAGTGGCATTTAAGATATTGTAGGTGGCAAATTAAAATATGCAGTATTAACATAAAAACAGATTACTTGAGAGGAATAAGAAACATTACTTTAACAAATAGAATCTGAGAAAAATGTAATCAAATGATACTTTTTGTTGTTGTTGTTGTTTTGAAGGGAAAGCAGTTTTGCTTACTAAATGCTAGCACTTGGGGTAATGGCCAAGCTAATGCCTTCAATAGACAGTTGCAGCATTTTGGGGTGAGTGAAGGAGTTTAAGAAGGAAAAGTGTGGAATATATGTGGGAATTGTGCAGGAGGGTGCAGGCCTGTGTGTATTGTTCCAATCGCTATCTTGAGTAATCACCCATCTGAAGGTCCAGTTTGTGTCATCCTGACTTCAGCCTGGTGGTGGTGGGCTATCTGCTCATTACTCCTCCTAAGTGGGAGGATTTCACAGTGTGGTCTCTCTGCCTGGTTTGTTTCAAAATTGGCCCCTGGAATTTCTAAGCAAGCACATAATTAGATAAGCAAGTATGGGTCACAGAAGTGCCTGGTGGCAAAGGGAGAAACAAACAGTTTCAAAGTATATTTCAAGGCTAAAAGCCATAAAGGAAAAAAAAAGTCTTAAAATGCATTTTGAGGCTGGGATACTCAGTTACAGAGTTAGACTTGGAAAACTGTGGAATAGAACCTCCAAATAAAAACCAAATAAGAACCAGAGAAGTGCCTTTAAAAGTATCTTTTGATTGGAAAGAGGCAAGAGAGGAGTGGGGGGAAATTAGAGCTGTTTCTGCTAAGAAAGGCATCTAGCAAGCCACACAGGGACACTGGGAACCTGAGAGGGAAGACTGCACGAGGCCAAATGTTAGCTGACTGCTCTGCTTGTAGCTGACCCTGAGCACCAAGGAGGTTCAAAAGAGTGTGCAAAGCGAAAAGAGTACACAGACCAAAATCAAGCAAAAAGGCTGGGGGCAGGGAGAGGAGAAAAATGGAAAGGAAAAGAAGGCAACATTGAAAATCCTTTATGAAGGGGCCACGTAGGAGACCAACGTGGTGCCTGGAAGTCTAAAAAGAGTCTGAGCTACACCAATTCACTGTTTCTATGGTTATCAGATGAGATACTTGAATTGCATTCTCATGTACCTGAAAAAGAATTTTAAACACTGGAAACACTCTCTGTGCATCAAAATGCTATGAGACATCTGTGAACAAAGATTTATGGAGGGGGAAGAACTACTGATATAAAGAAAAGTCTCAATATGTATCTCTTGTCCAAGGCCATGTGCCCTTTGATGGGAAGGATACAATCTGCTGCACTATTTAAACTGGTATTTCTCTCTCAATATTTTGAGGGGTTCAAACATATATGCCTTGAAAATTATATGCACTTATTTTGCAGTGTATAGTATAATAACATACTTCAACTTATGCTATGTTTTAAAATTTTTTTCCCATTTGAACTTCTTAACGAAAATTTTATATGCTTCCATGTTTATGTAATACTTGTGATAAGAATGCCTATAAAATATGATATTCAGATTCAACTAACTTGTATTAGAGTGCTCAGTGGGAACCAGTGTGCTACTCATTAACATGTAACACTTACATCATCCTTGTATCGTTGCTGTGAAATAAGCTTTAAAAACCGTTTTGACATATAGTAATTATAGATTCACAAGAAGTTGCAAAATATAGTACAGAGAAGTTCAATGTATTCTTTACCCAGATTTCCTCAGTGGTTGCATTTTAGATAACTATGGCAAGATATCAAAACCAGGAAGTTGACACTGATACAATGTGTATGTATAGTTTGATGGCATTTTCTCAGGTGTAGATTTATGTAACCACTACATTCAAGATATAGAACTATTCCATTACCGCAAAGATCTCTTCTGCGTTACCTCACCCCTTCCCCCTCCATTAGTAACCCTTGGCAATCACTAATCTGTTCTACATCTTTATAATCTTGTAATTTCAAGAATGTGATATAATATAATCAGAATACATAATGTTTTGAGACTACAATATTTTTCTCGGCATCATGCCCTGAGGCCCTTGCAAATTGTCCCATGTATCAGTATTTTGTTTTATTACTGAGTAGTACCCTGTGATGTGGATATTCTATAGTTGTTCAACTGTTTACCTACTGAAGAACATTTTAGTTGTTTCCAGGTTTTGGCTAAGTCAAATAAAGAGGCTATGAACATTTGCGTGCAATGCTTTGTGATGTAGGCATTCATAAAGACATTTTGGAGCTGAGGCTGAACATTTAAATAAATTCTCCAAAGTGCAGTGTTACTCAGCCGCTGGCTAGGCATCAGAACCCAGATAATTTTATTTTATCTCACATGCTATATCCACGATGTCATTTTACCTGTGAAAAAACTGTTATGCAGACACAGTAGAAATGTAGTGAAATATATATATTTACTTCTTGATAAAATGTTGATTTTTGAATAATATCTGCTCACTTGTTTGATTGTTTTTAACCTATTAGGTGTCAGGTTCTGTGCTTAGTGTTGAAGCAAAGTGTCCGCCCCACAAAAGATTTTACAAAATATAAAATACCATCTTTATAACATGTTGGTAGCTTGCTCTATCCTAGTTGGTTTAACAGTTTTAAATTTTAGTAGGAAAAATGTTCATTTACAGTTAATCTGAATATGCTACAATAATATTTAAATGTGTAGTCTTAAATTTAAATGTGCTGAAATATTTGGGTTAATATACTTTGCTTTATCTTAGGAAAACAATTGCTGAGCATGCATGCACAAATACAGTATTTAATTTTACAAGGTATGCAATTCAGTACTTCTTCCAAATAGAGATGAGGTTCAGATGAATTTTTGTTGTAGCTTATTCACAAATTGATTACTTCTTCTGTTTATTTTGTGTTCCTTTCCCCTAACAGCATAAGAAATTAATCAATCGTCCACAGAGTACCAAAAGAATTTCTAAGGATCCTCTAGGTGAGGAATACTTATTTTGTCATCATTACGGCGCTTCCCCTCCTCACTTATATATGTGTGAATCATTTTATAAAAAGGAATGGAGAAAGCGACTTTCCAATTAAATAATCAATGACTTTATTGGCCTAATAAATAGTTATTTTCTGGGAAGTTATACACAAATTAACTAAACTAGCATTTCTTAAATCTACATGTAATTAAAGTTAAGTTGAAATCTAAAGGAAATGTGAATGTTACTGTGTTTTATTTTATTCATATGACTAGCAATTGCTTAGCTTATTAAATAGATGACTATACTTTGAGCTGAAATGTTGACTCTTAAGTTGTAAATCTTAAAGTGTGGTCAATTCAAATCAACATGTGAAGTCAATCGATTTGAAACTGAGGTATATATTGACATGAAACCACAAGACACATTTAATATTTGGTTGTCATTACGCATAATTGAATAACATAGTGCTACAGGTTTCAGGGTATAATTGGAAATTTTTATTCTATTTTAGCCTTTGAAAAATTTTATTTTGTGATATTAGCAGCTACTAATATGATAATTTATTGGTCTTCAAAAGACATTAATAAGGATGTTCTTACTAGTGCATCAGGCCCACTATGGATGATACAGAATTCCAATCAGGGGTTGCCCTTATGAATTAATACAGAAAATGTTCAGGTCTTACTAAACTCCATTAGGCATAGCATAGAATAAACTCTACATTATAAACTCTCAGGGATAAACTGTGTTTAAAGAAAGAGCAGATGATATAGAAACAACAACAGCAATAGATGAAAGCTTTGCAAGTTTAATAATGCTGCTAACCTTTGAAGAATTTGATGTCCCAACAGAAGCACAATCACTGTCAGCATCAACAGTCACTGGAGAAAACAAAGAGTAGAAGGATCCTTCTTACGGGTACTAGGAAGTTCTAGTTGATTACACAGGTTGGGAGATAATTGCTCTGACACGAATCCTCCCACATGACCAATGCCATCAGAACTGCTGTGGAAAGGGTGCTGGTAGATGAGGTTAGACATTTTGAGTGGGAGAAAACTGAAAAGTTTGAAATGCCAAGTAAAGAAGTTTAGACAATAGGAAGACCCTACAATAAATTTGTTAACAGGTGACTGACAAGATCAGATTAGACTTTTAAGTGAACCAAAACTGACAGCAGGGATACAAGTTGGAACCCTGGTTCCTGCAATAGTCAAGGAAGAAGCAAGGTAGGACATGGTTAAGACTGAATCAGCAGGCAGGCGGGGTGGCTCACACCTGTAATCCCAGCACTTTGGGAGGCTGAGGCAGACGAATCAGGAAGTCAAGAGATTGAGATCATCCTGGCCAACACGGTGAATCCCCACCTCTACAAAAAATACAAAAACATTATCTGGGCTTGGTGGCATGCGCCTGTAGTCCCAGATACTCAGGAGCCGGAGGCAGGAGAATCACTTGAACCGGGGAGGCGGAGGCAGAGGTTGCAGTGAGCTGAGATGGCACCACTGCACTCCAACCCTGGCAACCGAGCGAGACTCCATCAAAAAGAAATAAATAAAAGATTGAGTCAGCGAGGTAGGAAAGTAGAGAAAATATTTGAGATGCTTAAAGTTAGGAACATCAGGACTTGACTGCAGGGGATAAGAAATAGGCTTTGAAAATGTGAATAACATCACGTCTCAGCTTGCTCAGCTGAGTGGTCTCATTAACTAAGAAAGTGAATAGAGTGAAGGAAGATTGAGTAGTGAGAAGGAAAGGCCATCACTGGTTATCTTGATTTTAGAAATATGACATTTGTATTGGCTGTAGTGTACATTGATAGAGATAATTAGAAGATGAATATTGTCAGTGCTATTCCGGATTTAAGAGAACAATGCCAAAAGATAAAGATTGGGTAGATCTAGAATATTTCATATAGTTGATGGTGATGGTAACGTCAGTAAGAGTTGATGCATTCATTGAGGGGAGAGGGCAGAAATAGAAGAGGCCTGAGATAGGATGTAGTAATGTGGCAGTATTA
This sequence comes from Plecturocebus donacophilus, assembly GCA_004027715.1. Classification (NCBI taxonomy): domain Eukaryota; kingdom Metazoa; phylum Chordata; class Mammalia; order Primates; family Pitheciidae; genus Plecturocebus; species Plecturocebus donacophilus. The sequence continues at coordinate 24,078 of PVKP010011641.1, read as the reverse complement.
GGAGGAAGAGAGTTAGCAGAGGGAAAAGAATATTGGAAGGAAGACAGCTGGCAAAGGGCAAGAGAGGAAGGAGAAGAACCAGGGCAGGCCAGGAGAGGGGTAAAATGCTCCATGGAAGTCAGAAAAGACGCAGGCCAGGACCCAGTCCAGTGAGTAATAATTAGGAAGCCTCTCAAAAGATTGGAAAGAAAGCCTTCAATAGAATATGGAAGAAGGGCACAGAACCCTAAAGCAAAGGTTTAAGTAGTGAGTCCATAATGAGGAACTTAAGACCTCAAGTTTACATTAGCCATTAAAAGAGTATGTGGTAAAAAGAAGGAAAGAAATAGCACAATAGCTTGACGGCAGTACTAAGGGAAGAGGAGGCCTGAGAGTGTTTGTAAGAAGCAAGAAAGGAGCCTTGGTGAGGAGGAGATTAAGGGACAGGTGTGAAGGAAAAATACTTGATGAAAAACGGTAGGAGGGATGGAATCCAGCAAACACAGAGGAGTGAGATTTTGTAAGAAAGTCATTTTGAAACGAAAACAAAGGAGAATGCAGGTCAAATGGCTTTGGGTAAAGTAGGAGAAGCAGACATTGGATGAGTGAAACAGAATGAGAGTGAGATTGGGGCTAAAGAATGAGAGAAAAGATTTATGTCATTGTCATGCAAAAATTTATATTGAGTTTAGAAAAATTATTTTCAAGCAACTAAGGGCTCAAATACTGTAAAATAGCTTACAGTTTGTTGACCACATTCAACATATTTCATAACCTCAGGCAGCCCAGGTAATTGAATGCAATCTGAATAATGCAAGATTCAGACTGACAAATTGAGAGCAATGAAAACTGAAAAAGACAACAGGATTTTAAGGTGGACGCAAGACCATTGTTGATGTGCATAGTTGATCACTAGGAGCAGTGCAGGTACACAGATATGGGAGACTCTGCAGAGGTGACTGAATGACTGGGGGCACCAAGGAATCATTATCGTAATGATGGTGGCAAAGAGCATATTGAGCAGAAGCAAAGGAATAGAGATCATGAAATAAGTTTAGGAGGTCAGCAGTAATATTAAGGGGCTGAAGCCCTGGAGGTAGAATAACTCTGGCTGAGTATGAAACATGAAGATTGACCATGAAAGTCAGTTTCTAGTTTGGAGTCATGAGACATGTCATTGGAGTTGACAAGATTAAAGAACCATATGATCTGGGTTAGAGGTGTGAATGATTATCAGCAGGGCTGCTGATGAAGTTGCCTACAGAGGGTTGCTGATGATGTGGATGGGAAGAGAAAAGCCTGTCCAGATAGCATGTACTTCAAAATGAACGCATTGCATGGAGGTAGCAGAACACTGGGCTGAAAGTGACGATGGAGAACAAGGAAGTGCTGGCCCCTTTTCCTCATTGGCACAGAAAGGTGACTTTATGTTGTAAAATCAGGGTGCAGTTTACAGGAATGGGTAGGAGGAAGAAATAGATGAGTAATGGAAGGCAGATAGAATACTTGGTTAACACCAGACCAGGGAAAGTGGTGAAGAGGGGAGCATGAGAGTGGGAGAAAGTGGCTATGATACAGGAGAGGGCTGGAAGGTGAAAGGAGAGATAGCAGGGCACAGAAGTTTTATTCAGAGTTACGGATCTAAATTACATATCAGTAATAACATAACAACAGGTCAACAGGAGTCAACAGAGAACGGCCCAGTGGAAAGTGTTGGTGTAAAAGATCTTCCACAGAATTGTTTTTGGGTGGCAGATCATGGCATGTGTGTGTTTGTGTTTGTGTGTGTGTGAGTGTGTGTATAGTTAGGGATGTATGTGAGGATTGACTAGCTACTGGTATTATTTATATATCAGATTAGTACTAATAAGGAGAAATAGGTTTTGAACCTTAAAAGATCCTTTAAAATCAGTGCTACTCAACCGGCGCGGTGACTCATGCCTATAATCCCAGCACTTTGGGAGGCCAAGGCGGGTGGATCATGAAGTCAAGAAATCAAGACCATCCTGGTTAACATGGTGACATTTCATCTCTACTAAAAGTACAAAAATAATTAGCTGTGCATGGTGGTGCACACCTGTAATACCAGCTACTCAGGAGGCTGAGGCATGAGAATCGCTTGAACTCAGGAGGCAGAGGTTGCAGTGAGCTGAGATTGCGCCATTGCACTCCAGCCTGGGCAACAAAGCAAGGCTCAGTCTCAAAACACACACATACACATACACACACACACACATACACACACACACACACACACACACACGCACACACACCAGTGCTGACTAGAGACCTCAGCACCAGCATCTGGGAGCTTGTTAAAAATGCCAAGTTTGCTCTGCCCACCCCACCCTTCTCAGTTTTGCTCAATTAGATTATGTAGAGCAGAAAGTGAAAACCATTTTAATATGCCCTCTTGGTTCTCAGGTATATTAAAATTTCAGAAGCATTCTAAACTCTCTGCAATAGCTAGGACCCTCAGGAGATGATCCTAGAACACCAGGGATTCAGAGGTTTTTGACTAGGCTTTTGCTCTAGGTAGTCCCATATCTCTGCACTGCTCCAAGGCCAAACCAAAGAGCAGGGAGACTTCCTATGAACAGGTGTGGAGGGTTAGATCCATGCATCTCCCAAGAAAGGGTCTTAACCCTGCATCTTCCTCGTGTGCCTAACAGAAGCCCTCTGGGATAAGTTGCTCCATTGGCTGGCTGAGGAGCTCTCAGAAGAAAACGCTGAATCTCTTTCCTCAACTCTCCCTCTGCGCCATAGCACCATTCAGCTCATCAAACTCAAGAACCCTGATGATCTCACAGAACAGATCCACGAGTTTCTTTGCTTCTGGAAAAAATCGCTTCCAACTTTCACAGACAAACTTCGCCTCCTGGCTCGACATCTCCGCAAGATTGGCAGGAGTGATCTTGCAGAAGAGCTCAAATTCAAGTGGGAAAATAAAGTGTTCACTGCACCACAGGAGTGCTTTGATGTAGCAGCTGAGTAAAAGCCTGATTACTCTTCCTTTATGCCTAGGAAAAGGCACATGGTAGGTTTTTAAGATTGTTTCTGTTAACATTTTCCTAGCAGTTTCCAAATTATATTATTTGAAGTCAGTCTATTTAATGATGTGCTATTGAGAAATCAGATGAGACCAACGGAGAAGCACTGATTGGACAGTAGAAGGCATTCCTGGGTGTGAGCACTCCTCTGTGGTTGAGTGATTATGTTTTGCAACCATGACTGTCTTGAGTTTGGCTTCACTGGCTTCACTTAACAGCATTTGCAATTGAGTTTGGCTTGTTTATATTTTAAAAGCTGAGTATGAAGAAAAGAGCTAATATATCTAATTACTTATTAATTTCTATCTACATAAAATTAAATGAGTTTTCTATGACTTCAAGTGTGACTTCAAGAAAAATATCTGAGATAGTACTCAATCAATTTAGAAAGATTATTTTGCTAAGGGTAAGGATAGGCCCACAACACAGCCTCAGAAGATCCTCATGACATGTGCCCAAAGTGGTTGAGGTACAGTTTGCTTTTATGCATTTTAGGGAGGCATAATACATCAATCAATACATGTAAGATGTACATTGGTTCAATCTGGAAATGTAGAACAACTCAAAGATGGGGCTTCCAGGTCATAGGTAGATTAAAAGATTCCTGAATGGCAATTGATTCAAATACTTATTATCTAAAGACCTGGAATCCATAAAAGGGAAATGTCATTGTTATGAAAAGGAGTTATGGAAACCAAAGTTTTATCATGCAGATGAAGCCTCCAGGTAGCAGGCTTCAGAGTGAATAGATTGTAAATATTTCTTATTAGACTTAAGGTCTGTTGATGTTTATGCTGGTCAACTTCTCCTGAATTCCAAAAAAGAGGATTTTTTTCAGGGTAACTTTGGACTGCCCTTAGCTGAGAGGATGGGCTTGTTCAGATAGTTGGGGGGCTTAGAATTTTGTTTTTGGTCTACTCAGGCAACTAATTCAAGTTACATAGATACGATGGAGCCTGCAGTAAAGAATACAAAATAAATTGGGCTGAGAGACTTGATGTCAGTAATAATAAGTCACATAAAAAAACTTTTTTAAGCTCGAAATAAATGAAAAATAGAATAACACTTCAGTCATTTACTGGCACAAACTTTTCCTTTATAAAAATGTAACTTGGAAGAGGGAAAATTCCATATTTTGTTATTAGTGAAATGAGGCAGTACAGAGAAGATAAGTTATCAATGAAAGAATTTGAAGCCTGTTTCTCCCATATAGGAAGAAAACCTGCTTTAAAATTTATTAACAGAAGCTGTACTACATAAGACCTACATATACTCCATTAAAAACAAACAAAACATCTGCAGATAGAACACTAAACTGAAAGAAGAAATAAGACTTATCTAAACTCCTCTTTCTATCAATAATCCCTATTAATGTTTAGTATAAGCTTTGAGTTTTTGGAAAATCTAGAGAACTTTAGCTCTCTGAAGCAGTTTGATATAAATGGGACATTGAACTAGTTTGACTGACTCATTAATGCAAAACCATTAGGTTCTTGGCTTGAAAACACCAGTAGCAATTAGTTTCCATTATTGAATACCTAGGAATTAATTAAGTTATATTAACAAATTAAATGTTTCAATGGTTCTCAAATTTAAATGCAAGGTTTTCTTCTATAAATTAACCAGGCATTTAGGTATCTATTTGGTTACATATTGAAAAAGGTGATCCCAATTTCAAACATATTCCTATAAAGGAACATTTTATTAGTCAAGATTTTTTTTTTACATGCTGCTAAAAAGGTACAATATATATTTTCATATATTCTTGTAGCAAAGAAAACAGACTAAAATGGTGATTGTTGTCCTGATTACAACCAAATAAAAAAGTAAAGAAAATGAAATTTGCCTCTTATCCTGTCACTAGAGAATACTATTAACATTTTGGCATAATTTCTCCAGTTTTTCTGTTTTCTGGAAGAAAATATTTCTATTGCTATTTCTATGTGTATAGATGTATCTAAGCACACTCACATACGTGTTCCCCTTCATGCACACATGCAAATATGTATGTCTCCTCACACACAATCCAGCCACACACCTCTCACAAATGCACCCCCAAACACACAGGCCTATCCTTTATCTGCAGTTTCATGTCCACCTGTGCACTTCACATACATTGTCATAAACGCACCCCTCCTGCACATCCCACTCCAACTCCCTCACAGAAACATACCTGTTCACTATGTAAATACATGTGCACACACACACAACCCTCACCCACATATACAGTTTCAGATCAACTCATACACTTTCACATACACTCTCACAAATGTCCTCGTTCACATAAACCCCACCTTCACATTTCATGTACACATACACTCATTAATATGCCTCCCCCACAGACACACGCACACGCAGACCCAATATCTCACTTTACCTATACAATCTCACCTACACACATACAATCTCATTAAAGCACTCCCTCTCACACCCCTCTCACCTCTCTTTCTCTCTCACACACATACACTCACGTACATTCACTCACAGGCACATAGACGTATCTCTTCACACATGCAGATACATTTTCCCCAGAATTTAAAAAAATGCTGCATATATTATTGTTATAGTCAAGCAATATAAAGGTATATAAAGAAAACAGTTGATCATCCCTTCAGCATCTCCTCTCTTAAGATAATCCAGGAAATCAATCCCATATGTAATCTGTGCCACTTGGATTAAGACCTGCTTCTGAACACCTTATCAATATGGGTATTGTGGCTGCCCCCATACCCTTGTGTACCCATTTCTCTGTCTGGTGGTCTGACCTGTATGGACCACATCAGAGATGCCTTGCTGGCATTTGATAATGGGAAGCCCCTGCAGAAGATAGGGAGGAGGAAGGAGAGTAAATTATACCACTTCCCCTCTGTGCTCATCTTTCCCTGTCCCGAAACCACTGCTCCTCTCTGGAAGGCCACCTCTAGGCAACTCTCACGCTTTGGGAACTGGTCTTCTTGTCTCTTCAAGTCTAGGGGTAGGAACAGCTCTCTTATTGCTTGGAGTAACTGTGCTGTCCCTTGTAGTTCCCTTATATCTTGCTCTCCCTTTTTAAAATAAAGCCTCCTTTCATTATCCTAATGTGAGTGTATCACTGCATTTCTTATTGAGACCCTGATCGATACCTCTCTGCACACCTTTCTTAAGCTCCTAGTAACTTATACATATGTATTTTTTCTCAGAATGGGAGTCATATATATATATACCATTTTAAAATTACTGTCTTACTAAATTATGAGTTTTTAATGTCTTTGAATGTTGTAATAACTGTATAATGTCCTATTTCATAACCACAGCAGAATTAATTTTAATATGATAAAATTTCTGAAAATGTTTAAAATGAAATTATGCAGCATATATTATTTTATGTTTGACTTTGTATTCAATTTTATGTTGCTGAAATTCATCCATGTTACCGTGTGTGGCAACAGTTCATTCTCATTAATGTATAATGTTCTATTATGTGTATATATTAAAATTTTCATATATATTAGACTGTAGTTCCAATATATTCCTAAGAGCAAAATGATAGTTTATTATAGTTCATTTAATCTTGCTCTATATTCAGGACCATTTAGCAATTAAGCTTTGAACATGATTATTCATGTGTTTATTTTACATCACGGAGGCACTAGAATGCTCTACCATTTAGAATCTATACATTTTTGATAACACCAATTTTACTATTGAAAAAACCATTACAGTCATCATTTTCCTAATTATTAAACATCCAGTTTTATAAATAAAACATTTATCATTTGAATTACCAAAACCTATGTCCATAGTAATCTTGATTAGATACTCGCTGTATCTGGAGTATAAATTACAGCAATTGGCTATCCCTGAAATGTAACTTCAATGAACACATACATATTGCCGTGTATATTCTGAAGTATTTTATTTATTTATTAATTTATTTTCAAACAGGGTTTCACTCTGTTGCCCAGGCTGGAGCTCAACGGCGTGATGTCACGGCTCACTGCAGCCTCAGCCTCCCAGGCTCAAGTGATCCTCCAACCTCAGCTCTTCTGAGTAGCTGGGACTACAGGTGCAGACCATCACACCTGGCTAATTTTTGTATTTTTTGTAGAAATGGAGCTTCACCATGTTGCCCAGGCTAATCTCAAACTTGGTGGCTCAAGCAATCCACCTGCCTTGGTCTCCCAGAATGCTGAGATTACAGGCATTACCACACCTCACCCTTCTGAAGTATTTTAGACTAAAATAGAAATACCTTAATAAACAAGGCAGGTAGGCTTTGAGCACATTACAATCTAATTCTCAAAATAGCTAAATCTTTGGGGCAAAGTTTTATTTTTCTAACCAAGTGTTTCTTAATGAGTTGTTATTGACATTCTGATGAAATCCATTTTCAAAAAAATTAACGTGCACTGGATCACAAATTGCAGACCATTCAGGATCCCTGACCTTGTCCACCAAATGAACAAAATACTTCTTCACCCTCGTGAATGTGATCAGCCAAATTTCTCACACATGGTTCTGGTTATGAGGGTGGGGGGTGAAAGGCTGGGTGTTGAGAATCATGTTTTAATCAGCTTTTGGGTGAAGTAGGGCCTGAAAGAAAGGGGAAGAACATACATCTAGGGAAATTTAGAACATTATAAGCAAACCAGGGCTCTGCCTTAAACTCTTCAACTGCTACCAGTATTTGAAAGAAATGTCAACTGCTGTCTGATGGCTTTTTCAGAAATGTTCTCAATAAGAAGTCCAGAACTGTGCTGTAGAATCAGAAGTTTATCTAAGGTACAAAGTCAGGCTCTCTGAAGTCAGAAGAAGAAGGAAATATAGAGTGAGGTCGAAACTGTGGCTGGCACAGGCCAGGGGATTCCCCCTTAGCTCATCTAAGCATGACTTCTGTGATCTAACCTCACCAGAATGCCCCGTGCTGCCTACACATTTTGACAGACGTCACAACAAATCTTCAGTTCCCCTCACCTCTCCCAGGACTCCTCCATTGGCAACTCTCTTCCTACCACCTCTTGGCTTTGGTTACCTAACATAGTAAATAATTTACTTATTAGCTGTGGTTTTTATTTACTGTCTGCAAATAAACACCTGCTTTAGTTTATGTTACACAAGGGCCAAGTGCTTGTCTCTTCGTTTCATTGATGTATTCTGTCTGGTACTCAATGAATGTATTTTTCTTTTGTTTTCCTTACTTTGCAAGAGAGAAAACTCTGAGTTTCAGCCCTAGAGCCTGGGTTAGAAGCCAGCTGATTCTATTTTCAAAGTCCTTTTTCTTTTACTTCCACCTTCCTGCCCTTTCCCTACACCCAAGCAGCTACCACTCTTCGCTCTTCTATAACGTCTTATAATATTTCTTTCAGTTTCTGAACACCCCAGACTGGATTAATTGTTCATGGAACCTCATTGTAAATCTAGCTATAACACTTCTATACACTGTTATAATTGCCTATTTATTTGTGCTTTTCTCCAACCAGCTTGTAAGTTTCTTGAGAGCTGAGGCTTGAGTAGGGTTCATCAGTGAATTCAGTTCCCTGCACAGAGCCCAGCACATAGTAGGTACGCAATAAGTCTTTGCTGAATTAATTCATGAATAACATCTACACACTGACATGTTTACCGGGATACTCTTTTTATGCCTTATATTTCTTTTGGAAGCAATTTTGTGGGGGCAGATGCCATATCTAAGAAGGTAAAAAGCTTAGACTGTAAAAATCTACCCCATCATTCATCAAGCTGGAATAACAGACACCGATGAAGCTACCTGCAAAGTTAACAGGAATCAATATTTCTTCCAAGACACATTGCTGCTGTAATATGTCCCCTTCTTTGAGTGACTGGTGCTTTCTTATACACTGAGAAATTTTTGTTCTCCCAAATCATGCATTATCAGAAACCTTGCTGCCTGAAATCATATCAGTGAGAAAGACATATTCCTTTCTTGCCTGGAAGATCTAAGTTATTTTGACACAGAAAAGCATTCTTGATTTCTACCCAGGTGCCAAGCTTCAGATAAAGTGTTTCTGGACACAGCATTGCATATCTATCTCAACATTCCTGCTGCCAAGGAAGAAAAACTCTGGGTCCACTTTGCAGTGCAGGCCTGATAGTGACCCCTTTATACACAGCTCTGCTTTGCTTTCAGCCTATCCAAACACTAGCTTCTACCCTCCTGCCGAGAACTGAAAGAACTCCATCTTTGCTTTTGTGTATGAGACACCCACAGTTCCTCTGTGTGCAAGTCCCTCATTGCAGGGAATCAAGAAATCCAACTTTGTGGAATTTTACGCGTGTCCCTGGTGGTCTTAGCCTGACGGGGACACTTCTGTGACCTTTCTGTTTTCCAGTCCAGTGTTTCTCAAATCAACAGCATATTAGAATTAGTAGGAAATTCTTGGACCCTTTCTGAGAAATTCTGATTGAATTAGTCTGAGGTGTGTTCTGGGAACCAGAATTATAAAGTTCCCTAGTTGATTCTAATTTGTAGCCAGGGTTAAATATATATATGCTATTAGGATACCCTGGAGTGGATGTTCCAATTCAGTTTCAAGGTTAATGAAGAGCTCAAGTCACACTTAGACCATGGAAACTTAAAGACATTGCCTGTTATATTCCACTTCCTGTCCAAAACACTTTCTCAATTTTTATTTTTACTTTTCATGATTAGCACTTAACCAAGGGTAACACTAGGAGAGAAAAAAGGAAACAGAGCAAGCTCTGTGCTATGCTGAATACCCATTTTTTCCTCTTAGTTTAGAGTCACGATTTGAGATGATTTATCTGTTCACAGGAATAAGCAGGGTGAGGTGTGGGGCGGAGGAGCTGAGGCAGGGAATTGGACTGGTTGGAAGGAGGAACACTTGGCTTAATCCTCCCATCAGCCGAGGAACTCAAATTTAAAGTTGTGGTTAATGAGAAGAGCCCACCACTCTCAGGAAGATTAACTGATTTTCCTGGAAGCTGCTCGCTGGGCACTTTTAAACCTGTTTCTATGAAGCCATGTCCCACCCATCTATAAACCTTGAATTAATATTTTTTATCTTTTCTCTCTGTTAAAAAGATAAAATTATATTTCACTGCATTTGTGTATGCTAAACAATTTAAAATATACCACAATATATTTTATCTTTATTAGACTAATTTTTGGTAATTTTTACATATGCCAAGATCCTCAAAAATTTCAATTGATCTAAGACTCACTCCACCTGAAGGAGCCTGTTTATGTCAGACAAACTGAAACCTTCTTTAGAAATAGTCACTGCAAATGCCTAGATGCCACCACGAGGGGTCCTCTGTATCACAGAGAAAATTAAGGAAATGTTCAAGACCTTATAAATTCCTTCACAGTGAAAGATCTGTTTGGCAGAATACTTTTTAAAAATTTTAATTATGAAGTTATTGTAGGGTTAGAAAGAATATTTTGACCTACGGTCAGTATGCTGTTAATGTAACAGTACATTATTTTGTGGCTAATGTAGTGTTCTAATGTTCTGAAATGTCTAGTTTCCATTCACTATGAAGAAACAAAGTATTATCTGTAAGAACTGGTGCATTACAGATGCCTTTATATTACAGTATATCTTCTGTTTCCTTAATCAAAGCAACTGTAATGATAATACCATATATTATTGAGCATTGGAACTAATGAATGTAATTTCTCTGAATTACCTGGAAATGGAAACTGAGAGTATAAACTATGGACAGTATTTTGAAAAAAAAAATCAACCTTTGATTCAATTCACTCTCTAACGCTATTGATTGACATGAATTCTAAAGAATTACCTTCTTGATTTTGAAATGTTCTGAACAAGGCTGTTTCTGTGGTATGTTAGTTTACAAAAAGTGGCAAACATACATTAAAAATGAATATCTAAATTAGGATGATTTTTAAACAAATCATTAGGTGATATTTTCCAGAATATTTTTAGTTATAATTTTAAAATAATGTATTTTGTGAGATAAATTCTAAACAAAGCTGAATATTATGACTCCTTTCAAAGTACATCTCAAAGCACATAAACCGACAATGCAGTGGCAATAAAACAGCCCCTGAACATAAAGCAGATATGAGAAGCATAACTGAAAACAATTAAATATATAAGGATGACCACTAAAATGAGACTGATTATATTAAAATATTTGCTGCTCCTCTGTGGGGGAATTATACATTCTGCCCCATGGTGTTATGCTTGGTCATATGATCTAGTGTACCCAATGAAATATGAGTGCCATGTTAAATCAGAAGCATTAAGAGGCATTGAGTGGCTCCTCCGTGTTCCTTTCCTGTCTGCTTTGAGACTAGCCATGTTAGGGAGGGGTCTGGGTCCTGTAGCTTGAGAGAGATCCACAGCCTACTTGTGATAAGCAGTATGAAAATACATAAAAACATTTTTTGTTGTTGTAAACCCCTACTATCCTGACTGATACAAGTAATTTACCAAGCATAAGGAAGAAAACACTAGATGGCTATTAAAGGTATCTGATTTTAATGCTGATCAAAGAAGCAGGAGAACCAGGGTCTCTATAAGCTAGGGAAAAAGAAGAAAAATGCAAAGATTGGAATTAGTACTGGTGTTAGCAGCAGACTGCTGCAGCAAGCAAGAGACATAAGAAGTCCTTATAAAAGTGGTAAGCCCAGATATTATGTAGAAAGATTAATACGAGGTACCAATTTATTGAATATTACCAATGTGCCAAGATCTTTTGTGTATAATTTCACTTCATTCTCATAAGCATCCTTCAATTCAATGCTATTATTTTTCTTTCTCAATGATGACACAGTTTTTGTAACGTTAAGTTCATTCATTTACATAGTCTCTTGTTCATTTGTTTACTTTTTCACTCATAATTCAATCAACAAATAATTATTAAGCACCTATTATAAATAAATCAGGTGGAAAAGTTATGTTTTTAACACCTCCCTTTCTGATTTCAAAGTCCCTATCTTCTCCATTCCATGAGATTCTACAGCAGACAGAATTGTAAGATGACCCCTACCCCAGATTTCCCATCCTCTTGCCTTGTAAATCCAGTATTTCCCCAAATTATGAATATAAATGGATTTAGCTCATGGGATTAGGTAATGTTAAATGGAATTAGGAAAGTATTCAAGTAGGCCTCACCTCGTCATCAGAACCCTTTCTTTGGCTCATCTCAGCTGGGGAAGTCAGAAGGAGCATGAATAAAATTCCAATTGAAGAAGTTTCTCCAATCCTGAAGTAGAAGGGGCCACCTGGTAAAGCTCCAAGTGTAGCCCCTATTTTTTCCTTAAAAAAAAAAAAGTTTTTGTAGTAATGGACTCTTGCTATGTTGCTCAGTCTGGTCTTGAACTCCTGGCCTCAGGTAACTCTCCCACCTTAGCCTCCCAAAGTGCTGGGATTGCAGATGTCAGCCACTGCACCCAGCCCAAGTATAGCCTCTAGAAGAAAGAGAGAAATTCTCACTGACAGCTAGCAATATAATAGGGACATCAGTTCTATAATTACAGGGAAATGAATTCTGACAACAACCAGATGGAGCTTGGATGTGTATCTTTCCCTAGCCTCAGCTCCAGATGGGGACATAGCCGGTTGCACCTTGAGTTCAGTCTTCTGAGTTAGACCCTGATCAAAGGACTAGCTAGAATGTGCTAGACTCCAACCATAGAAACAATGAGCATATAAATAGGTGTTTCAAGTCACCAAGTGTGTGATAAGTAGTTATAAAATAATAGAAAATGAATGCCCTCTTAGACTGATAACTTTAAGTCACCAATATAAATATTAATTATATTTAGAACTATCTGCTTAGAAGGTAGAAAAGTAGAGTTCAGAAATATGTTTGATCAATAAAGAGTAAGGCAAAAAAGTGATGAGAAATAATTATACTATAAGACTGCTAAGTTTTCTTCTAAATTGTAGAGCTTGTAATTTTATTTTCTATGATTTTATGACCTCTCAAGTCCCTTTTTAAAGGAATCCTATGAATTTTATTAATTTTACCATATACACTAATTGAGATTTTCATTGAATCTGGGTGAAGGTTTCTGAATTGTTGTGGTTTACCCATAATATACAACTTTGAACAAGAAATACTTTCTAGAACCATGAGTCATTTAAGTATTTCCCTATTTCAAACATTGGCATGACTGCACAATTCTCTGTAGCAGTTAGACTAGCCTTCTTAATTCTTTATTTTTATGTGGACTCAGAAGTCTATTCAAAAGTTTCCCCCATGGGGACAGCATGAACAAGTATAAGGCACTTTCATTACTATAGTCTTTTATTTATATGCACATATTTCCTACAATAACCTTGAACTCTCCCCAGTTATTTTTTCTCTGTTGTTATTTATGTAACATAGGTTAAATATTCATTGACCATTGAATTTTGGGGATCAAGTTCCATCATTTTTGTGTAAGATTCTTTTTTATTTAACCTTGGTATTCTTCTGTAGCAAAAACTTCACGAAGAGTTTTAATTTTTTCCATCCTTAAAATGTATGTATGATAAAATGTCACTTAGCTAAAATACATGGAAAACAAATGACTTTAGTTTTTAGGGAATTCCCTTCCAATTTCAAGGTCTATAGTAAATGTTACTGGGTATTAATAGAGAGATTTGGAAAATATTCTATAAGACAGCTTAAACAACATGGTCTTGAAAGTTTACTGAGTCTACAAATAGAAAAATAAGGCACAACAGCAGCAAATTGTTCAGCATGACTATGAGATGAAGAGATCACAGAAAAAAACCCATGACCAAGAACCTCCACCTCACAGTATTTATCATTCTGAATACATCCTGATGCCCAGGAGATTGCCAGGTGCTGATTGGCTTAGGCCTCGGTTACTTGGTACACTCATAGTGACAAGGAACAAAGCAATCAGCACATCCATCCATGCTAATGTCGAGCAGTCTCTTCTTTAAAGTTCTGGTAACATCACGGCTGACCTTCCTTCTGTATCTATGCATTAGTTAAATTATATCCCTCCATAAAATTATGGTTTTCTTACAAGAAAAAAAAATAGGTTAAAGAAACTGCTCTTCACTTCGTTAAACTCAAAAGAGGTGGCTGCCAAACCTGGATGGTTATCAGAATCATTGTTGAGTTTTCTAAATATTCAAATCCTAGGCCCAAAGCTGGGGATTCTAATTCAGTAGGTTCCTCAAATAATTCTGACAATCAGATTTCACAGTCATTTCTATAAAGCACTGCACAAATGTATGGTACCATGTTTGAAACTATAGAGCTGCTTGTTTAATTATCAGGTTTGATGCTCATCCTGGCAATGTTGGATATTTGCTTATCTATGTTTTACCTAAAACTGTAAGCATATTAAAAGCAAAACTTGCCTCACTTATATTTGTATATGCCTTACGACGTCATCACATATGACATGTGTGAACAATATGCAGTCAACAAATTTAACTGTAATAAGTTAATTCACAGACAAAAAGATGAATTACTTGAGAAATTTCTTGAGTTTGACCCAGTACTGCAGAGGAGAGGAGTAGAGATTTGGGTACAACGTATCTGAAAGGTCACCTGGAGTCCAACACTGGTTTTCGGAACCAAAGGCTCTGAACACCGCATTTCACCTAGAACAACCCTGTTGATCAATCAGAAGCCCCGCTCTTTCACAGTGATCAGGGAATGGCCAGTATGATAGGGCAATGTTATGATCAGTTTAAATATTTTACCAACATAAATGCAATATTTCTAACATAATATTTGACATTTGCACAAATTCTAAGTCAAATATTTCACATAAAATTAGATAACAAGAATAAACGAATATGTTTAAAAAATCAATATCTCACCCTGGTGTGGTAGCTCATGCTTGTAATCCAAGCACTTTGAAAGGCCAAGGCGGGTGGATCACCTGAGGTCAGAATATTATTATATATAATCTTTTATATTATATATAATATATTATATGTTTATTTTAAAATCTCCCAAAGTCTGATATTATTAAATGGTAGTAAACTATATAATTCCAGGTAGATGAGGACGAACATTAAAAAGTTATTATGTTTATTTTAGAATGTACCAGGGACTTCTGGCTTTTGCATAGGGTATAAAAAAACTGAGAAAAGCATTGCTTACACTCTAACAGCCAGAAATAGCAAGGTATTCTACAAGATGATACAGTTCCCTGAATCCATTACAGAGCTGAGGTCACAGATGTACCAACTAGCCCAAAGTTGAACGAAAATAAGTACTTTTAAGGAGGGAAATATAAGCCACATACTCTGAGTCACTTAAAAGATCACATATGAAAGATGGGGCGTCCAACCAAGTTGTAGGAAGAGTTCATCTAAAATGTAAAGGAAAGTTGCTAAAAGTGGAGTGTGGAAAAGTGTGAGAATATAGAAGCCCTGGGAACTGATAACAGAAGAGGAATTTGTCTCTGCATGCAGGCTGTTCACAGCTCTCCACTGGGTGTTCACAAGAAAGACTGGGGGCAGATGGGAGAAGAGAGAAAGTTTCCCTTGTGGTTCCGGCCTGGAGAAAGGGAGACATCACAACCTGGGAGAAAAACAGAACATTCCACATGGATGCTTCTCCCTCTGGGAGAAAATGTCTATGTCACTGAGGGGAAGGACAGCAAGCCCTACCATACCCAGGTCACAGGTTGGACCCACTGTAGCTTACGAAAGGAAAAAGCTCTACATCTTGGTAGGAGCACAAAACCTACTGGGCCAGACCACAAGAGATTTTCTACCACTGAAGGAGAAGGATCATTGCAAAAGCCCTGAGATGCAGTGATATCAGGCAGAATCGAGGCAGCAGAAAACCCTGTGCCCACCATCAGCAGGCTAGCAAGCACCGCCTAGCAAGCAATGGCTGTCTTTGACTGGGGAGGAGCAAAACCTTGCAGAGAAAGCCTCTCTGAAGGGCAAGAGCACAGGGAAAACCTAGAGCTGAGAGTAGAGCAGGAACATGGTGAGAAGCCTTCCAGAAAACCAGCCCCTAAGCACAAGGTGACAGTAGAGGAAATGGAAGCCAGTGAGGCACTGGAGGTATCATAGCAACAGCTAAACTTACTTCCAGCTCAACTGTTAACTATATGGATTCCACTCTTTCCCTGCATTCCCATACACTAAAAGCCCAGCTGAAGAGCTATATCCATTTCCAGGTAGAAATGCCATTTAGTTCAATCTTTGCTGTCTTACACACAATGTTAAACTTCCAGTACAATTATTAAACATACACAGAAGTAAGCAAAATATGTTACACTGTCAATGGACAAAGCAATACATAAAGGTATATTCAGACATGACCCAGCTATTGGAGCTATCTGACCACAATTTCACATGACCACAATTGAGATGTTAAAAGCTCTAGTGGAAAAGTCAAACAATAGGGATGAACAGATGGATAATTCAGTAGAGAGTTGGAAACTATAGGAAGATGTCAAGTGAAAATACTGGAAATAAAAGTAGAAAACAGAGATGATGCCTTCTCTGAGCTCATCAGTAGACTTGACACAGCTGAGAAAAGAATCGGTGAACTTGAAGATGGTTGACAGAATTGCCTAAACTGAAACACAAAGATAAAAGACAGTGAAAAATCTATTAGAAAATACAAACAGCACATCAAAACTGTGATCTGAACTTGACTATTGAAGTGAGGCTGAAATGAAACGTAAATAAGCTATCATCAACAGAGAGAACTCATCTGGACAGTGTGCAATTCTGATAGGATGTGATGAGAAGAGAACTTTAGCTTGGTGGTCTTCCTCACAAAGCCTGTAATCTGGTCTAATCATGAGAAAAACCATTAGACAAATTCCAGCAAAGAAATACTCTACAAAATACCTGACTCATACTCTCCCAAACTGTCAAGGTCATCAAAAAGAAAGTCTTAGTCACAGCTAAGAGGAGCCTAGGGAGACATGATGACTAAATGTAACATGTATTCTGGATGGGATCCTAGAAGATAAAATGGATATAAAATACTAGGCTGGTGCAAAAGTAATTGTGAGTTTTGCCATTAAAAGTAATGTTTTTTATTAGTTTATAAAAACTAAGGAATTATAAATAAACTATGGCCTTTAGTTAATAATAATATATCAATCTTGAGTCATTAATCATGATAAAGGCATTCTCCTGACACCAAATGTTAATAATAGGAAAAAATCGAGTGTGAGGTATGTGGGACCTCTCTGTACTATCCTCACAACTTTTCTTCAAGACTAAAATTACTCTAAAATAAAAAGATTATTTAAAAGTCAACAAGTTGACTGTTAAACCTCATTTAAATAATTATACCAGTAGTATGTGGAAATGGCTAAAAAATTATAAAGATGGTTTGAGAACAAGTGAGATTTGGGAAACGCTGAATTAAAGCATTTAAGTGACTATACTATGCATGCTATTTGCCAGCTTATCTGACAGATGAAATTGTGATTTCGCTATTCTGGGTCTATACTCTCACTCAATTCCTTAATGATTCTCTATGTTTCCTTAGCTAAACAATGTAACTCTCCCTCAGATTGAACGCTTCCTGAGGGCAGACCAAATGCCTTTCTTTATTTCTCTTGGGGTCCTGCGTGACAATATTTAAAAAGGATATGGAGTAATTATACAGAAATTCAATTAGGATGAAGATGGAGTCTTCCTTGTACATTAAAAAAAAAAAGTCACTCATTTCCTTCAAGTGTTGAGCCATTCAGATTATTATCTTTTCCTTTAGAATTATTCTAACATTTTGATTACTGATAATTACAAAATTGTCACAGGGATTTTTTCCATGATCACTTACATCAACTTATATTGAGATCAAGGTAGATGAATTCTTGATATCTGCCAGCTGTCAATAAGTCTCCTTAGAGCTGGGAGAGCAAACAGGTTTCATTTTTCAGGGCAGTTTCAATCCCTTGGTGACAACTGCCTGGAAATCTGTCCTGAGGAATCTGAGGCTATGAGTGCCATGTCCAACCTGTAGGAGAAGGAGGGAGAATGATGATGGCATGACAGACCATGTGTCACATATCTGGCAAACTCCATTTGAAGGCTATTTGACGCTAGTAAGTATTATCACTCCCATGAAGAACCTCCAAAAGCTTGAAAAATGTAATATGGAAATGTACACACTTCCATGTGCAAATTTAAACATTTTCACATGTGGTAGGTGGGGAGGTGGGCAAGGGACGTTCCTGGCCTCTCTCAGTTCCAACCATAAAGAAGGTTAGTCAATTTTCCTATTTGTGAGGTTGCTCTGTGGAGTGGTTTTTCATATACTTTCAGAAAAAGCCCTTTTGAGACTATGTGAAACTCAGTTTTTAGGTAAAAATGATGAGTAAAAAATCATTATTATCATTCAACAGGGAAAAAGAAGATAAATTCAGATGAACATGGGGAAGTAAAGAGTTTCATTTTATAGCTTAGAATTTTATTTATTGGAAGCAGAGAGGCCAAAAGGCAATCCCTCAAATTTTGAAAAAGGCTTCCTAGTTATCCCGATTTCTGGGAAATGCCTGAATCACTTTTGACGTATCATATCTGCCAATATAAGTCTCCCCAACTTGAGTTTATTCCAACTCAGACTGAGTGGGAAGGAAGTCAATCAATTACCTCCCCATCTCACCTTATCTGCCATCCTGATTATTCCTGGCTGAGAAAGATGGTACCATGATTATCAACCAGTTACAACTACTCAAAAGGTTTTCAGAAATTCTACTCATACGGAGTGTTTCTAGAAGACTAGTAGGCAATCCCTTCACTGCATCACTAATCAGTTACATTGAGAATTAGATAAATGTTTCATTAACCTTTGTATCTTTGGGGCCTGGGGCAAATAAATCAGATTTCTCCTTCTCCATCTTCATGTTGAGAGCAATTTGACTCTGATATATGCAGTTTTCTTCCTTCTCCCCAGTTGTCTCTTTATCCATTCATCACACTAATCAACAAACATTTTACTGAGCATCCATTATTATCAGGTATACAGAGACAAATAAGTCAGCTTTTGTTCTCAAGAAGATCATACTCTTTTTGAGAATGGGAGAATTCTATGGGAGAGTTGGAGAATTATATGCTCCAAGTGTCAAGTGCCAGGACAGAGACGGTAGAAGTTGTGCTGTGGGTAAAAATGAAGCTAGTGTTGCTTTATGCATCAAGTAGATCGTGTACATGGAATGAATGTGCATCAATTGTCACAAATCTAGCAGGAAGAAAAGGTAGAGAAGGGCCTGCTACAAAGCATGGGCATCAAAGAAGAGCACAGGCTCTCTCTCTCTACTTCAGTTTTCTGAAAATAGATCAGAAGTGCAATTAGTGTCTGCCAAGGTTTCAGAAAAAAAATTTGAAGAGCAGAAAAACTAAATGTCAATGCTTTTATGAGAAATGTCATCTCTGGATAAGCTTTTCATACAAATTGGGAGTTAAAGTACAGGGAACTTAAGGCTGACTCCAAAGGGCATTACGATTGAATGATTTCTATCCAATAGAAAGCAGGTGGATTGATTCTGGGGCCAAGTAAATAAGAACAGGAGGAAGCCTCTCCCTGAGCCCTGGCAGAAGCATTAGACTGATGGATTGTGGTCCTTGCTTTAGAGAAGGACACCCACTCTATCTTTTCTTAGTTGAAATATCTGTTTTGTTCATTAATCTGACAATTGAACACGGGAGGCTTGCTTGAAAACGCATCCATCCCTCCCTGGACCCTGCAAGGATACTTTCCTTGGCAGGTGAAAAGTCAGAAGCCTACCTGCAGTGACATTTGCATCATAAGCGACAGTAACAGATGAAAATGTAAACCTTCCATGCACCATTTGCAAGCATCAATGGGAAAGCTTCCATTCATTAGTTTGAAGTCTGGCGCTCCCATAGTGCTCTGTTTGTCAGCCAAACTGGGAATGTATTTATTTGGCTATATTAGTAGGGCTGTCAACCTAAATAACAGAGAGAGGATTTCTAAGAGAAAAGATGTTCATTTGGAAATAAAGTATTAGAATAGGAATATGGATGTCATATTACACTATGTGCATATCCAAGGAGGTAAAGGAAGACAAAAGTTTTTAAAAGAAAATAAAGAGGAGAATTAGATAATTGTTTTTAAATAATTATCTTTGGCTATAAAAATCAGCAACAAGAGTGAGTGATGCCAGTTCAAGGTTGACACGCAGTTACTGAACAGATGTACTTGCTGAAGTATTTTCTCTGTGTAAGGTTGAGATGGCCTTTGTGCAAGGTTGTGGTTTTCATTACCAGCCCCACGTATGTTTTTTTCATTACCAGCCATACGTATGTGAGAACCCTCTCTCCATGGCCTCCCTTGACTCTGTTTTTCAGGGTTTTCTTAATATTAGTGATGCCCGCTTGATTTCACCAACCTTCACATTTCCCCCCTTTTGATCAAGATCTTTCTCCAAAAGCATCACTGATCAGTAATCCTGTAGATAGAGTTTGATGTGCCCCCACGCTGGGATGGATCTATCTTAGTTGCTGATGTTGTCCCATATCACAGGGAGTGATTGATGATTAGGAATTAGTGTTAAGACTCTCTCAGTCACATTTGAGCAACAAGGGAAGTTTGAAGGAAGTGACTGGAGTCCATAATTAAGTTCCATTTTTGTTGTTCCAGTGTCTTTAGCTATCATCTTAAAATGCTGCGCCAGCATTATTTTTTTTAGGACTCTTGCAGCTGCAAAAACTTAACAAGTAATAGACACAAGTTTCAAAAGAAAAATATGAAGTAAAATTAATAGTAATATGACCATTCTAGCTTACATAATGGTTTTGAGCCATGAACCTAGGCTTAAAGACATACAACTGAATTATTCAAACGACCAAAAGGAATTAGGTAGCCACGTGGTCTGTTTACTTATTTTGTGTTTCTGGGTCTCTACTTTCCCAGAGGAAATTATTCAAGTATAGCTTGTAGTATTAGCAATAGCATGACCATTTTCTTATTTAACTAATGGATACTAAAGGATTTTTTTTAAGGTACGTTACCAGAAGAAGCTATTGACTGTGAAATTTCAGTTACACCATTATTCTGCAAGTAAAAAGGTAGCATTAAGGGAGGTAAAATCTCATTATCATATAAAGTCTTGCTCCATCATCCTCAGAAAGCTGTCTACAGCATGAAAACATTAATTACTGGTTTGTAATTTTGATGTATGGGATTATGACATCAGGCAGTTTTATAAACTTTTTATGTGGTCCATATATCAGGCATGAGGTTTGTTCTTTACATTCTATTAGTTTCAGCTCATGGAGCTTTAGAAACAGGGCAGATTTTGGATATTGAAGGAAATAAGGAGAATTTAAGATCTAGTTCAATAGTCTTAAGTTCTGGGAACTGCTAGGAAGTGACAATTTTTATTCATTCATTGTATGGCTGGGATCTTTTGAAGCCAGGGATTTTATGCACATTCTTAAATATGACTTTTAGTCAAAGCCTTGGTCATATAAACAATGTTTCCAATTGTATCCTGCTTATAAAGCAGATTTTTATGGAGCTTATATAAATAAAATTAAGAAAAGTCATAAGTAATTTCTGAATTTTGAAGGAATCAGGTAGGGATAAAAAGAAAATGCTGCTACTTTTGTACATAAAAGTACACTTGAAAAACTTGTCTTTTTAATGAGCCCTTTGACCTACTATGCTGTTTTCTGAATGGGGGTAAAAGCAGTCATGTCATATTAAAGGTTCCTTCAGACTCAGTAGTCTCTGGGTTATTGGTCTACACCACACATGCTCTCTCATTCTTGCTCTACTTGAAACGTACAGGGATCACTGGCACAAATGCCTATGCGGCAGATAAATGAGGAAAGCAGACCCAGGTCAGGAGGGGCCCTGCACTTCAGAAAATCTACTCCCCATCTACAGTAGGCAGTCACTCCTTGGCTTCAGCCAATTGTTGCCACAAGAAACGTGAACGGTGTTGACAGATAAGGCAGAGATACAGATTTCTGTTAACATAGAGATCTCTCAATTTAAAAAAATGTTGACAAGTAAGTCAAACTGTTTGGAAATACTGGAGATGGCATATTGGGAAGATAAGGAGTCATCCAATTGAACTGGGGTGTTTATGATGGGGGAGAAATAGCAGGTAATGGCTGAAGGATAAGGGCAGCTTCTGGAGAACCTTGATTGTTACACTTCAGGAACTTACTACAAAGTCTTTTAGGTCTGAGTGATCAGCAAAAGATTTAAGCAAGAGCAGTCCACAGTTAGAATGGTATTTTAAAAAGATCAGTTGGCAGTTGAAGGGGCAGAGCTGAGAACTGAGTGGTGAATTAAGTCTATCATTAAGCTATAGGGTAAAGGCAAAATGACAAAGGCGTATTTACTTTGTTCTTTCTCCTACCAGATTGTAAACTCCAAGACAGCAGGGCCCTGTCTGTCTTGTTCATTGCTGTATTTCCAGGACTAAGCAGAAAGTCTGCTCAATGTTTGCAGAGAGAATATATGAAATTGAAGGAGTGAAGAGGGGAGGCATTTGCAGGACTGGGTCTGAGAATCAACTACCGTGAGAGGAGTAGAATGTTGGTAATGGTAAGAACAGTCATAGGGGTGGCAAGCCTTGGTAGACTTATTTCCTTCCCTGAAGCTTCCTCTATAAGCCTTGGAAGGAGCCTTGAATAAGGCCCATTATTCAATATAGACATAATAGACACAGGTTTTTTAAAAAGACCTTTGCACATTTGACTCCTGGACCTTCATGTGGCTTTTTCAGTCGACTAAATAAGAAAATAGTAAGTACCTTAAATAATTAAAGGAGGATAAAGTAAAAATTCAGGGATGATCAACTTCTGTTCTTCCCTAGGTACAGTATTCCCAAAGCACACAGAAAAAGGGGATTTACTTGGGCTTCTGACCCACTGCGGATCACTTTCAGGGCAAGGTGAGAACTGATGACCCTTGGAGTCTCTGGGCTTGGCCCTGGAGAGTTCCCATCCTAAGCAGAGAGGGCAACCAACCCCCATCTCACTCATAAAAGTATACTTTACAAAATTGCAAATTAGATAGCTTATGAGGGAAAATTTTCTTAAATCTAGAAAACAAAACATTTAAGTAAAGAACCAACAATGTTTTAAATAAAACTCATAAAAATTATTTGTATTAATTATTTAATTTTATGTAATTAATATTTGTTTGCTTTATCTTAACTAGCAGTTTTAGGAACCCACCAGTTTCTTTATTAGAGTCTTGGAAATTTATATTTAGCCTATTCATCTTAATCTTATACAAAATTTGTATTCAAGAGTGTTAGCATTTTCCTATGAAAAGCAGTTTCGGACTATAGCTGATTACAAATGCTTTTAAAGAAGAACTTAATAACTGTGGATAACAAAAACTTAAAATAGTCATGGTTAAAATCTAATGAACACTCCCAATTGACAAAGAAATTTAATTGTTTCTATTACATGCAGCATTTAACAAACAGAATCATTACTGATGGTTTCATGTTAATACTGTCAAATTTGATAAATTTCATATAATTTTTAGAATAGTCACATTAGTAACATAAAAATATATCTATAGAAATGATTTAATATAATCAAAATTATGATTGATAACATTAAATTTTTTTTTTTAGAAAAAGAGAGAAAAGGAGAAAGAAAAAAAGAAACAGCAAAAGAAAGAAAAAAAAGAATGAAAGAGAGAAAGAAAGATAACAAGAAAGAGGGAGAGAGATTGGGATTCTGGTTTTATTGCCCAGGCTAGAATGCAGTCTAAAAATGGGTATTAACAACCTCTTTTATGCCAATAATTGTGCTTAACAATGGAGACAGGAAGGAATAGGGGATGAAAATAACAAATAAGCAGCTAACCAATATTTTATTTAAACCTGTGAAATGCTATGCAATTGCTGAGGAGTGATTTACTTTCAATTATGTGGCCACTTTAAAAACAGGTATAATGTGATAGTGAGAAAAATGTATGTTTTGTGGATTTGGGGAGGAGAGTTCTGTAAATATTTGTTAAGTCTAGTTGTTCCAGGTCTGAGTTCAAGTCCTGGATATCCTTGTTAATTTTCTATCTCGTTGATCTGTCTAATATTGATGGTGTAATGTTAAAGTCTCCCACTATTATTGTGTGGGAGTCTAAGTTTCTTTGTAAGTCATTA
>PVKP010011640.1:10968-60888 GCA_004027715.1 Plecturocebus donacophilus | reverse complement strand
CTTCCTCTTTCTTTCTCTCTTTCATTCTTTTTTTTTCTTTCTTTTGCTGTTTCTTTCTCTCTCCTTTTCTAAAATCTCTTCCTCTTTCTTTCTTTCATTCTTTTTTTTCTTCCTTTTGCTCTTTCTTTCTCCTTTTCTCTCTTTTTCTAAAATCTCTTCCTCTTTCTTTCTCTCTTTTATTCTTTTTATTCTAAAAAAATAAAAATAAATAAAATAAATTAAAAATAAATAAATAAATAAATAAAAAGCCTTCTCAAACCTTAAGGTTGAGTTGAAGTGATCTTGCTTTTGGGCTCCATAGCATTGCAGCTCTTTTTTTTTTTTTTTTCTTTTTTACTCTAAGTTACACCAGACTATTCTATACCAGTTTATTACTTGCCGCTATCCACCTCTAAACTCTAAGCACATGAAGGCATAGACATGTCTTGGCATATGGACCCTCGGCAAATATCCAGCTCTACCACATGCTGCTGAGATGATGGTAAAGATCTATAATCTCTGAGTCTCAGTTTCCTATCTGTAAACAGGGAATAATTGTATCTATCTGAAAGGATTATTCTAAAGATTCAATGGGACCTAATGCTCTAAAAATAATAGCTGAAAATTTAATAGATGAGTGAGTGTATATTTATTGATAAACATACTGATTTGAAATTGAGCAATGAATGAGAGCCATAACTATTCCAAAGGAACATAGTAAAGGAAATAGTCATGTTTACAAAACATGGGATGATTGCTCATTAATTTACACACCAAGAATAAAAGGAACACAAAGCAGTAAGTGGCTGCAGTGTCTAAGCTGATTCTCCAAAAGGCAAAGAAAAGCTTTTAGAAGCTGAGTGAGTTGCCCAAAACAATCTCCAGGGAGTCCCTATTCTCTTCCCAACTACAAATGATATCTGATATTATTTTAGAGACTTTATGCTGTATTAGAATATGACTTTTCTGAAGTTTTAAACTTCCTGTGTGTCAAAAAAAAAAAAAACAAGAAAAAAATTCTGGTAGTAAACCGCCACCCTCTCCATCATTACGTAAGTCAAAAATAGAATAAACAAAGGTCTGTTTTGTTAAATAGATAATTTTGATGATGGAGTTTTTTTGAAGGAGACAGAAGAACAGCTGTGAGTATTGACTGCTTCCCATTAAATCTTTTAAATCAGAAAGAGATAAAAAGAGATAGCCCTCACCTCCTTCTCTCAAGAGGTTATTAGTTAATACATCTTTCCAGCAATGTGACCCCTGAATTACAGATGGCACAGTGGGAAATCAGTCATTCCAATTAATAATTTAAGAAGAGGCATTTGTGTCTGAGGAAAACACAGCAAAAGAAGAAAAGAATTTCTATTTAATATCAACCAATGTAGACTGTACTTATTAATTTCATTTAGAAATCATAAAAATTAATCTATCCTATTCTTTAAACGTTTAGTGACAATGGGTAGCAAAGAAGTGAACATGAACATTTTATAATAAAAACTGGACAGCTGGAGCCTTAAAAAATACAAGCCTTCCTGAAAACACTCTGTTCTCACTAACATTATTTTCCATCGACTCCACAGTGAAAATTCTTGCAAAGGATCTGTATCACAGTGTTCAACAAAACTAACATCGATATTGTAAAAAACTGAAATAAACTGTACAAAGCATCTATATCACTGTATTCTTTATTAAAATGCAACAAGTAAACACAAAGCCTTCAAATCTGAAGATGCTTCAACTTTGCAGAAAGGACATGAAAAGAAAACCCTGCCAATCCATACAACGGTCTACTATTTGATTTTTTAAAAACAGTAATTTCAGCAGCAAATACACAAAAAACTCCATTCACTACTCACACACACTGAAAGCCATCTTTGCACTGTTCGCATGTTTATCTGAATTATAAGATACTGAGTTTTGTTTAATGGTTTTATGTGGCTTATTATCTGATATAAAAAACCTTCTTGTTACTTCAGTAAATAAATACATTCAGTTCTACTAGGTACTGTACTGGACGCTGCAGGTGGGAGAAGCATGAAAGATGAATCAAAGAGCTTCCTAATCCTCAGAAAGCTTAGCTAGGTAAGACATGCACATGAGTAATGAGTCATAGAAGAGATGAAGTTAAAACAATAGTGTACCACTTCTGACCAAGCAAGTTACAAAAGTTGTCCATGAATGTGTCACACACACACACAAACACAAACACACTCCCTATGCCAGTGAGGGGTCTGGGAGATACATATCCCACATGCTACAGACGGATGCAAACTGGCACCACTCTCTGAACACCAATAAGATAATATATATTAAGTGCTATAAAACTGTTCAAATCATTTGGCTCAATACTCTACATCTGAAAAATCTACCCAAGAAAGTATGAATTTGAGGATTTATAATATAATATTATGTGTAAATAGCCATATACAGAAAGCTTTATATAAAGTGTGAAATAGAGTATGTTAAAAATCTATATACATAAAAATACAGGAAAGAAACACCCCTATATTATGATAGTGGTTAGCTCTTGTAAATAACCTTATGCATGCTTTCCGCTTTCTTCCTTGTATTTTTCTAATGTGTCCAAATTACGAAACTGTATATGTATGCTAATTTACACATATTACAAATAAACTTTAAATTCAATAAATATAAAAATATTTTTTTTTTAAAATCCTTTATAAAACCAATGGATGTTTAATTATACAGAACACGTAATATTTTTCCTTGTATAAAAAGAGGACTATTGCCGGGTGCAGTGGCTCATGTCTGTAATCCCAGCACTTTGGGAGGCCAAGGCGGGCAGATCACCTGAGGTCAAGTGTTCGAGTCCAGCCTGACCAACACGTCTTCTCCCTTTTAAAGTCCCACAGTAACATAGTTAAAGATGAAAATGGGTATTAACATTGAATGAACAATACCTACTGTTGATTAACTTAATGATTTTTTTTATGGCAGGTATTTACAAAAATACTGCCCTTTATTCTCATGCAACAGAAATTATTTTTGTTAGAATAATAATATCTTATACTCAAATATATTTTCGCAGGCCTTACATCTCACCAGATGCTTGGTACACTGCAAGGCTGCTTGTGTGGTAGGCAGCACAAAAGATTAAGAATTAAGAGCTTTGCATCATCACACCTCTGGGGACACAACTGATGCTGGGACCCTCTGCAGGCAACTTATTTCAGTTTCTGCACAATGGGGAAAATGTCTGCTTAGCACACTTAGATAAATGCTGTGGGAACAAATGAGGAAGCACATATAAGTACTCCAGAAAATTTAACACCACAGATGCAAACTATGAGTCTATGCAGCACCTGACACCTGAGCAAGCAGACACTCGGATAGGCAGGGTGGAGAGATTGACTCTCGTGTGTATGTCCAGTCCTTAGCTAGTGTTTCCATCTTACTGAGGAATAACTTGTGCCCAATTTAAAACAGCTTTGAGGAGCCCAGAGAGGAAGGCAAATCAGGAAGTGAGACAGACCAAGCTTCTGGCAAAACTGCAACTGAGGAAATAAATATTATCTACGTAAAAGGTTGCCATTAGGTTCTAGACTAACATTCCACTTCCTAACCTCTCTGAGAAGTGTCTAAGAGTCTCCTAATCCCTGTAGTGCCAATACTGAAAGCCAGTTAAAGTGGACTGTGCTACAGGAAAACGCAGATCCAGCCTCCCCAGGCTTCTGCCTGTCATCCTACCTGGGACCCTGGTGCCTGGCAGCACCTGAGTGTAACTTCTCAAAAGCATGCCAGATGGTGTGTACACCTCTCATGGGATCCCCTAACTCAGCAGTCCCCAACATTTTTGGCACCAGGAACCATTTCCATGGAAGACAATTTTTCCACAGACTGGAGTAGGGTGGGTTGGGATGGTTTCGGGATGAAACTGTTCCACTTCAGATCATCAGACATTAGAGTGCTCAACCTAAATGTATATGCAGTTCACAATAGGGTTTGCGCTCCTATGAGAATCTAATGCTGCAGCTGATCTGGCAGGAGGCGGAGCTCAGGTGATAATGCTTGCCCACTGCTCACCTCCTGCTATGTAGCCGGGTTCCTAACAGGCCATGGACCCCTGCCATAACCCACTGCTTGAGAGTTCTTCCAACCCCAGAACCTACGTATCGTAGGCCCATGACACATGCCCTGACCTGAGTTGATAACCCTAAAATTAGACTGGTTCTCCAAGGTGGGCATGGACAGCAAGTCACTCATCTGACACTGCGTCCTCCCGACCAGTATCTGAGAGAGGAAGGCCAGGGCTGTGGATTTTCACATCCTCTTGCTGCAATGCCCCTGCCTACATCAAGACTGTGCCCAAGGACTCTTCTATCCCAGATTGAAGTGTCCTGCTGAGAG
Source organism: Plecturocebus donacophilus (assembly GCA_004027715.1). Classification (NCBI taxonomy): domain Eukaryota; kingdom Metazoa; phylum Chordata; class Mammalia; order Primates; family Pitheciidae; genus Plecturocebus; species Plecturocebus donacophilus. The sequence continues at coordinate 56,541 of PVKP010011640.1, read as the reverse complement.
ATTAGTACAGTCCTCTTCTGAGGAGGCCTTCCCAAAGCTTCCCATATTGCTGTCTTCTTGGGGGGCTGACAGAAAGAAGACAAAGTCCCAGGGACTCAGTACAACTACTCAGGAACTATTACTGAAATAAAGCAATCCCACAAGGGCAGGCCAGTAAAATGATCTGGTTCGTGAAGAAAAATGTTAAAATTACTGGCTCCAACTGCATCAAGTCCAAATTCTATATCCCTCTGCAGCAAAAAACTTGTCCTAAAATAAAACAAACTTTGTGGTACAACTTCTGAGGTCACTTAATTAAAAAGCAGAAAAGAGGACAGGAGCAGAAGGGGCTCCATACTTTTTAATTGTGTGGTTTCATTCATAATTGTCCCAGCTTTGTTGACTAACTGAGGGCTAGCTCATTCGATTTTTCAGAAAACAAAGTTTCCTGGAAGCTCAAATCCAGGAGTAACACTAGGATGAATCCTCAAGAAATGTTTTCCCATAATGTACTTCTTTAGAAGGTTTTGCTTCCAGAGGGATACCATTCCAATTCACAAGGCACAGGGAGCAAATTCCAGGGCACCGAGGGGAAGGTTCTGCCTCTTCCTTAAACATACTGGATTTGGAATGTTTAAAGTATGAACTGAGTGCTAAATATGAAAAGGAAACTTAAACCACTTTTAATTACAGATGCACACTAATTTGGTTTGATTATTTTTAAGAAGTTCGTAACACTAAAGATCTTTACCTGAAGAAGGAAAAAAAAGGAAACCACTTAATATATAGCATTTTCTAAAATAACAAGAATACCAAAAACCCCATTTTCTTCTTCTTGTTCTTGTTTTTTTTTTTTTTTCTTCGAGACAGGGTCTCGCTCTGTCTGGGGTGCAGTGGTGCAATCATAGCTTACTACAGCTCAAACTCCTGGGCTCAAGTGATCTTCCCATTTCAGCCTCCCAAGTAGCTGATATTACAAGTATGTGCCACCATGCCCAGATAACTTTTTAATTAAAAATCCCATTTTCTTATTAAAAATATGATCGTGGGAAATTACTACTTTATTTGCATTTCCAAGTTAATGAATAAGAGTGGGATGCAGAAACTGCAGCTATGATGACTCTGAGACAAAGAGAACAGCCAAAAGTGAAAAGTGATCTCTTGTTAGCAAGTAAGCAAGTTATATATATATATATATATATATATATATATATATATATAACCATTAACTTTCTAAAAACCACCGGTAGATCCAAAGAACCTGCCTGAATATTTTCTTTCTTATAAAATGTTAGTATTAACATAATTACATTTATTGAAGGATTTACAATTTCCCAAATCCTTATATGTTGATTCAATCCATTAAGAAAAACTCTGAAAAGAAAAGGGACATCTCTCTCCATTTAAGAGACAAGGAAAAAGTCCTAGGGCAGGAAAGTAATCATTTGCCTACAGTCAAATGAGTGTGATTGGAGAGAATCAGAACTAGAACCCAAGTTGCTTCATTCTTTCTATTGCCACAGGTGTTCAAATTTACACACAGCTTTTAAAAATTAGAAATAAAAACAAAACACAAACATTACTGGCTTAGTCTGTTCAAAAGAACCCAACCTAACACAAATTTGTTAACTTTAGATGAAATTGTTAACTTTAAGCAACTCTCCTGCTCCTCCTTCCTGTAAGGGGCAACTCTCCTCTTTATCCCTCTTAGAACCAGACCGAAGGTGATTTGGACAGGCCTAGGAAAAGGCAGCAGCCCTTCCGGCCTCGCATCACTGGTGAGACCCACGCACAGACCCGGCTTACAATCAAATGTGGTACTCTGTTCCCAGTTCACTCCTGCTAGTTACCCATATAACCCAAGGAAATATCAAGTGTTTGACTGGCAGAGCAGACTGGACGTGATCCCAGTCATGCCACCACCAAATAATATCAATACTTCACAACTTCCAATCGCGTTTTACTGATACTTTTGGTTTTTGCCTCAAAGAAACATATTTTCTTCCCTTGTACAGAGAGTACTGTATAGTGTTTTGGTGTTAACCACCCACTTAGACTCACAATCATAACGGAATCTATTTTCACGCTCCCACTTTATAAACTCAGAAGTTAAGTGATTTGCCTAAGGTTACAACACTAGTTAGGAGCAAAATGGATGTCCCACTGGGGTCCCAAAATACGAATAGTTAAGTCTTTGTCCTTTATACTTTTTATTTGAATGTTGTATTAATGATAAGGGTCAGTTATGATACATACATATCTTACCTGAGCTGAAAATATCTACACGACCACCCTGTATGCCCCCCCACCTCTATGTTTTTGCTTATTCAGTTCCCTTACTTGGAATGCTTTTCTTCTTCCATTGGAAGGGGCAAATCTAAGACCCTCAAAGCCATAATCGTCGACGCTTTTCCCCCTAATTTTACTCTAAAATGTAACCTTCAAAGTATTTTCTGTTCCTTTACTGTATCACGACATATATCATATTCAGCCATGGACATTCCACTTACGAAGCTATCGACCTACTAAGTATGAAGCTGGTCACAGAAGAATAGGAAGAATGGATGACATGTCTCTTGGCTTGGGGGAGCCCAGGAAAAGCTTCTAGGCAAAGCACCCTTGAGGAATATGGGCTCAAGGGTGCCAGAATGCAGTTTGCCTGAAAGAATGCCCTGCTAAGATTTCCTGCTGTTGCTGTTGGCTCATGCTAGCTAAAATAATGTCCAGAGTTGTGCACTTTCTCATTCATATTCTAGCTGCTCAGATTAAAAGCCTATACATTTGCAAAACTGGAAAGCAGCAAGGGATATCACTATAGGATGGCAATTCAGACATCAAAATTTATTTCTCTCTTTCCTCAGCTAGGAGTAAATAGTTTTAAATTTTGCTTTTATTCTTATGGAGGAAAAAAAATGGATTGCCAGCTTTGGCCAACAGAAGGCAAGAGAAAGCCATAAGAGATCTGTATTATGCTCTTGAACATGGCCCCACCTATTACAGAATGATGTGTCATCAGCAACCTGAAGCCTCATTTCACCATCAACCCCACAGGTTTAGGAGAGAAGGGCTTGTTCCCAGACTTCAGTATGAGCAGTCACTGGTGATTAAAGTGTAACTTCTCTGACTTTTGTCATTGAAGGTGAACCAACCTGTTTCTCTCGCAGTCTTTCCTGTATAACCAGAATCCTCATCATCTCTAGGGTCAGGAAGCCACAGCATTTATTCTATTTGCATTTACAACCCCTGTCACATTTTAGCCACAGAGTTTCTCCTTGAAGCACAGGCCTGAGTCCCTCCATAAAAGTGCAGTACAACTAGAAAGGGTTCTTAAGTCTTCAGAACAGACTTCTGAGCAAAAAGGTAAATACTCCTTTTCGCTAAAAGAAAAAAAAGGTTAACAAGCCTGGGGTTGTTTTAACCAGTGGTTCCCAAATCTGACTATACATTTTCAAAATTACCTAAGAGATGTTTATACCTTGCTTCCTGGACTCTAGCCCCAGAGAATCTGGTTCAGAGGGCCTGGAGTAGTCCCGGAATCTAGAGTTTTAGAAGGGAGTTTTCATGCACAAATAGGATTGGAAGCTACTGGCTTCAACATAATTCTAATAGAGGAAAACTAAAGTTAAATACATGAGTTTTAGAAGGAAGTTTTATAAGTTTTAGAAGGGAGTTCTCACGCACAAATAGGATTGGAACCTACTGGCTTCAATGTAATTCTAATAGAGGAAAATCAAATTTAAATACGTGATTCTAAAATCTCCCTGTTTCTTCCTTTCACAAGTACTGAACCATCTTCCACTTAAACAGCTGAATGTAGTACAATTTATTTACTCACAAAATTCTTTAGTTTTGAAGAAATGAAAATCTGGAATTTGGAATCCTCTAAAAATTATTTATACGAGTCCAAAACACTAGAAATTTCTACTCTAGCAACAGCAGCCTGGGTTTGCTCTGCTATCAAAATATACTCTAAATTGCAACATTTATACTGAGCATTCTGTAGGTGCCACACACTTTCTAAATGCCTTTTAAGTATTTGAATTTTGAGAACCTTATGTGATAAGAGTTATTATCCCCAAGTTAGAGTAAAACTTCTCAAGCCTCTTAATACAGCATTAAAGGCCCGACCCAAACTTAGCTGCATTCTACCTATCCACCTTACCAACCAAAACCACTGAGACAACTTAAAATCTTCTCAAATATACCTGTGCCACTCCAACCTCCCCAGCTTCCTTCTTGGAATTCCCTCCCTGCAATGTCTTTTCCATCCCATAGTTATAATTTCTTGTGGTATCGAATATGCAGAGATTTACATAAGACGTAAGTTCCAATCCTGGCTTAGCCACTTACTCATTGTGCTCCTCTAGGCAAATTTCTTAAACCCTCAGATTCTGTTTCATCATAGGTAAGAGAGGTTTTATTTTTTCAACAAGCATTTGTACGTGACTACTACCTTCCACGTACTAATCTAGGCTCAAAGATGCAGAATGAAAAGACCTAGAAAAGGTCCTGCTCTCACAGGACACGTATTCTGGCAGAAAAAGTCATGTAATGAAGAGGAAACATTTTTTGTTTCTTTTTAGCAGTTGTGGTTGGTAATGCAACTGAATTTGGGTAGCGCCTACATTAACTTGTTCAGAGTAACTGCTATCACGGGACAGGATCAGAAAGGTTGGGGATGTTTAGGTATAGGTATGGGTGTAAACAGAAGGGTAGGGTGGCTAAGGAAAGACCCGAAGAAAAGGATGAGGGCACAAGCCACACAGACAGTAAGGGAGAGGGAGAAAGGGAAGGAGCTCCAATCAGGGACTGGAATTGGGAGCAAGCCTGGCACATACAAAGACAGCAAGGACACAGGTTAGAAAGAGCTCAGATCAGGGAGGAACTCATGGGCCACAGAAAGGATCTGACTTTCATTCTGAACAGTTCTAAGCAGAGGAGTGAGATCTGACTTAGCCATCCTGTCTGCTGTGATGAGGAAAGGCTCCAGGGAACTAAGATGGGAAGAGGGATGGAGGTAAGGCCACTGCAATAATCCGGCAAGAGAGAGTGATGGGGGCTTGAACCAAGTGGCAGCAGCACAGATATTGAGAAGCAGACAGCTCCAGGTGGGGGGATAGAATTGGCAGCTTTGGCTGATGAATGGGCTAAGCAAGAGAACAAGAAAAGTCAAGAATGACTCCAGGATTTTTGGCCTAAGTAACTGAGAGGATGAAGTTGACTTTCAATAAGATAGAGAGGACTGTAGAAGGAGCGGGGTTAAATAGATCACATATGCAAAATGCTTATGAGCATAAGGCCTGAGACATAGTAAGAACTTGATAAAACACTAACAGTATTTGTGCTATCATCATCAGTCCACATGAAACCTTGAATCTTCCAGCTCACACTGATCATTCCTTACTGTAAACTCTGCTATGTGTTCAATTCATTTGGGCACATAATAAATGCTGACTTAACTTGCATTTTTGTGCAATTTTTCAATGGGGATAAAAAAATAAATTTAGTTTCTAAAATTGTTTGAGTTTCCTGAAGGCAGTAAAGCACATCCCATTAACACTTCTTAAAATAAACTGAAATGTCTAGGGAACCAGAATTTGTACTCTGAAAAACAAAGATCCTGAGGCTTAGCTGCTATATGACCCAATCAGGACCTTGCCCACAGTAATGTAAGAAAAAAGCAAAACAAAACCCATATTTCAAGTCCTTGTTAAATACTCTAAGGTACAGCAGGACAATGAGATTCCTACCTCTACTATAGAAGAAATGCTAAGGAGAACTGTGAAATTAAGATCCCTGAAATACAGAAGATGAGGCTGGGGTCAAGACAAAACCTGCCTTCTGTGGTGCAATGCTCTATGCTGACATTAGCCATCCAGATCTTTAAATCCTATCTGATTTTGAAAATGAGATTCTTGAACTGACAGAGGGCATCGGTCAAGGGTTCCCAAAGGCCTGTGTGTGGACCAGTGCCAGGTCAGCTGCCGGAGAATTAGCTGAGGAATTTGTTAAAAACACAAATTCCCTAGCCACTGTCCTAGGAATCCTGACTCAAGAGATTAGGTGTGGGGCTCCTAGATAGTTTTCAAATTCCTCAGGTGTTTCCAGTGTTCAGCTTTGAGATCCATGAGGCAAAAAAATAAGTTGGAAAATACAGAACATTACGCAAGCATATGGTATGATTAAACCATTAATTCAGAAGTAGCACTAATGATTGAGTTACCCTTTAAAGTCACCCCATACTTCCTTATCACCCTATGATGATGTTTGTTTAAGAGCACAGTTCTCCTCCAAGTGCTGGATCCCAGGTGGCCAGCCACTGGGCTGGGCAATGATCTCTACCGAAAGGTGGAGTGCAGCTAACACTGACCTGAAACTGGAGTTAGCACCTTAGTTGAATAAACTGAATGAGACAGTGGATATAAGGTTTCAGTTACAGCAGGTGTCCTGGGCCAGTGTTTAATCTAAAAAGAGGAGAGATAACAAGCAAAGCGTTGGTCAAATCACAGAAGACAAAGCTGAGGCACATACAGATGTCCAAGGAAGGCAGAAGGGCACAAAGAAAAAGGCATCACACACCCTCTGCTAGACCCTTGATACACAACATACAATGTTCCACAACTTCCATGTAAAGACAAGAAAACTTTGCTCAGAGACTCCAAAGAGACTTATCTAAAGCTGAACAATGAGTTAAGCAGCAGAGCAAGAATCCTATAGCAAGTCCAACAGATACATCCACATGCATACTCTTGCCAACAGGGAATATATATTTAAAAGTATCAGATGCAAATAAACGGAAAGGCACCCAGGTTCGTGAATTCAAAACTTAATACTGTTAAGATGTCAATTCTATACAAAGCAAGCTACAGATTCAATGTAATCACTATCAAAATCCCAATGAGGTTTTGTTGAAATAGAAAAAAAATTGTCCTACAATTCATATAAAATCTCAAGGGACCCCAAATAGTCAAAACAATCTTGAAAAAAAAAAAAAGAATAAAGCATAAAGCTGGAAGTCTCACACTTTGATTATAAAACTTATTACAAAGCTATAGTAATCAAAACACTGTAGTGTATCAGCATAAAGACAAACACACAGACCGATGGAATAGAAAAGACGTCCCAGAAGTAGGCCCTCACATATATTGCCAAACGACTTTCAGCAAGCATGCCAAACCATTCAATGGGGAAAGGGCAGTCTTTTCAACACATGATGCTGAGAAAACTGACTATTTACATGCAAAAGAATGACGTTGGACCTTTAGCTAACACCATATACAAAAATTAACTCAAAATGGTCAAAGGCCTAAGCATAATTACTAAAACTATAAAACTCATAGAAGAAAACACTGGAAGAACGCTTTACCACATAGATCTGGCAATGATTGCTTGACTATGACACTAAAAGCACAGGAAACAACAAAAATCAATAAAGTGCCCTTCATCAACACTGAAAACTTTTGTGCATCAATGGACACTATCAACTGAACAAAGTGAAAAGGCAGCCCATGGAATGGGAGAACGTATTTGTAAACCATGTATCCGATAAGAGGAGTGTCAACAGCACACTGTGTCTCACTGGCCCCAGTTGCCTGCCAGAGGCTGGGATATCACCACCATGGCAGGGTCTTGCTGACTCCAGCAAGGGTGAGTCCTTTGGTGCTGGATCTCTGGGAAGACTCCTCATTCCAGCATCTACATCCAGCCACCTAAAGAACCCTCCCGTTACATGGCTCCCCTGACACAGATCCCAGTTCCTCACAATTTCAAGCACTTCCTCCCTCTATCTGAAGAGTATATGAAAATAAATTAGCTGCATGGAGTATCTGTTAGGCTTTGACAAATGGAATAGATCAGTTCTAACTGGTAGCTTTACACTCACAATCTAAAATGGCAATTTATACTCATAAATATAATACATTATGACAGGACAGAATTACTCCCACTGAGAACATCAGGTTTTGATCCTACAGTAATGTTCAAGATACAGTTCCCAATCACCAGACTCTAAGCTATAGGTTTGGGGTCCACTAGTCCAAAGAAAGATAAAAGGGAATTTAATAAATGGCTGAAACATCAAGGAGCTAGGTTCCCAGTCTGCCAGAGAAAGTACGCTAAAGCCTGAGAAACATCCACAACATATGTTTTTTTTAAAGCTGTCATAATTTAAAGTCTCTCTAAACATCTACTGTTTAATCTAATTTTCCCTCATGAATGTCTGGCTTTAGCTCAAATTGAATCAACATTTCCATTATAAATCTCTATTTTCACATTTTCCTGGTTTGATTGTAAAATGTCTTTACTCTGAAACATGACACAAGCAGAAGACGGAATTTTAATGTTCTTCATTGGCAAAATGGTTTTACTACAAAATCAAAATCACAGTTTTCTCAAGCCAAATGTCTAGAAATTAATCTAAGCAAAAAAGAAAAGTAAAATTCTGTAGAAGAGTTTTGAGTTACAAACGCTATCCAAGATTCTAAAAGAATAATCTGCCAAGTTATTAATATTAATTGCTATACATCTAAAGAAATTACATTTAACTTGAATATATGTACCATGAGCCTATGTCCAAATGCTACTAAATGCCAAACATTACACATCAAATGCATTGTGTCTCACAGTAAGGAATTCTGTACTCTATCATTAGATAGACGCCTTTTAACAAGTTACTTAGTGAGGTATGTATTATGAATGTTGAAAAACAACAAAAACTTGGTATTAGTCATTTTTATTAGGTCTACTGATTTTCTACATACTAAAACAGAAACATAATTGAGGCAGACTGCTCATAAAAGAGATTTAATGTTCCATCAAAGTTATAAATGTTGGAGTCTCAAGTGACTTTCTCTTAGGAACATGTTCTGTAGCTAAAACAGTCGAGAATTCTCTGCAACTCGGATTCCAGCAGCTGACAGAGCAAAGGGCACACACTGCCTGGGAAGGGATACTGAGGACTTGCCAAGGAATCTGGTGAGAAGAGATCTGGCTGCTAGGTCAGAGACAAGGAGACCGAGGAAGCACAACAGGCCTGAGATCAGAGAGCACAGGAGCTGGGAAAGGGGGAAACAAGTCTATGTTATCTAAGGATCAGGTTACCCCATTCCAGCTTGGGCTTGCTCTCTTTTGGCGATGCAGCCTCGCCTCAGTAAACATGAAGCAGAATATTCTTATACCAGACGGCACAATGTCTGGTGTATGTAGATGGTTTTCACATGCAAAACACCTTTAAGGAAACTGGAGGGAATCTAACTTAAGGCCTGGGAATTAGAGATGCTCAAAGCTATATTCTAGCCTTGAGGGTCCCAACCAACCACTCTCCTGGCCTCCTGAATCACTGCTTATGAGGAACCACTTTCCTCTCACCCTGTTTCAGATGGTATGTGACTGACACCAGTGATGCAAAGCCCAGGGACTGACAGAAATCAGCCCACTCAATAAAGAAGCCTTTAGGCTGAAATCAAAGACAGCCTACACCATCACTAAAAATCTGTAAACAGATTGGTGAAAAAGAGTTCTCCAAAAAGGAAAAAGAAAACAAACAAAAAGTCAGAAGTTCTAAATCTAGTAAGTTCCTTCTTTTTCTCTTGGAACTGCAATATTGCTATGGATTATTTCACTATATAAGTAATAAATAAAAAGTTCTTCTGTCTAAAAAAAAATTAAGATGACTGACAGGAGTAATTGAGGTGATAAAGAGTCAAAAACCAGTTGCTCTTGGGCCAAATATTTGGGATGTCTGATGGCTGAAGATGTTTTATCTCAAAGAATGTGCTTTAATTTGGAACTATTCTTTTCTATACCACATTATGTCATAATTACTTTATGAGCCAAGCATGGTGGTTCATGCCCATAATCCCAGCACTTTGGGAGGCCACAGCAGGTGGATCGCTGAATCTCAGGAGTTTGAGACCAGTCTGGGCAATATGGTAAAACCCTGTTTCTACAAAAAAAGAGAAAAATTAGCCAGGCATCTAGTTTGCATCTGTAGTCCCAGTTACTTGGGAGGCTCAGGTGAGAGGATCACCTGAGACTGGGGAGGTTGAGGCTACAGTGAGCTGTGATTGTGCCACTGCACTCCAGCCTTGGTGACAACATGAGACCCTGTCTCAAAAATAAATAAACAATAATAATAATTATATCATGTATTAATTTGTAAATACAGAATGTCCTACTTCTTGGAACAAGAAATTCTGATCAATAAAATTAAGAAATATTCGTATGTACATAAGTATGCAACTAAACCAATAATACAACAGCAAAACATGAGAGTTGCTTAAGAACAATAGCAGCAATACACCCCTTTATGGTTCCCACATTAAAAATACACTAAAATTCAAAAGATCAAAAAAAAAAAAAATCAAGCCACAAGGAACACTTCACAAAAATAGGAAAATGATAAATTTTCTCAACTTGAAAATCCCTAAAGCTTTGGTTTTGTGCCTATCACCCTTGTTTAGAGGAAGCAATGGTGTAATCATGGGCTGTGGAGTCAGATGCCAAGGTCAGAACCACAGCTCTATTTACCAGACCATGTGTAGACAGGCAAGTTAGCTAACCTTTGGGAGCCTCCAACTTCTCATCTATAAAATGGAGAATTAATAGAACCTAACTCACAGGAGTGCTGTGGGGATTAAATGAGCTGAGGCAGGTAAGGCTTAGAATTGTGCCTCCCATGTGCAAATGTGTTCAACAGTTGTTACTGTTCATTCATGATCCTTAAACCAGCTACATATAACCTTTCTACCCCTAATTACGATATTAAGCTTATCCATTATTCATTCACTGATTACAGACATACTAAATGACAAACATATCCTAAGTGTAACCCTTTTTGTAATAAACATCAATCATTTAAGGTGTCTGTGACAGTCTCCCAGGCAAGTTCTCTATCCTATCAGTGAGGAAATGCTGGTTTTAAACTCTCATTAACACTGGTTAAATATAAACAACACAAAGTCTCAGTAATTTCAAAGGTAGCAGCATAAAGCTGAAATATCTCGATTTTACCACAGGTGAGATCACGGTCAGGCCAGGATGGGGGCAAGATGGGGATCTTCTGCTGACACCTGGCTCAGCAGGCCACTGGGCAGTTGAGGGCATGAACCAGAAACATTCAGGAATGTCAGACAAGGGGAGGGGCATGGGGCAGACTAGGAAGGTCTCCTAACCCTACAAACACCCACTTCCCTTCTCAAATACAGAGGACAGTAACTGGCCCTCGGCAGGAGTTATACCGCCAGAATGACTCAGAGTGAAAGAATGCCTGGTGCCTGTGCAATATCTGATCCTTTCAAAGCATCGTTACACATGAGGGCACTCACTCTGTACGGCACCAACTCCCTTTCTACAGAGCCCCCAACACCACTTTCTATTAAAACCTTTTCACCAATGGCACTCAAACAGTATACTTAAAATTGCTGGTTTCAAATTATCCAAAGAGAAGCAGTACAGAGAATGCTGCCATCCTTAAGATCTTTTATTATGCTAATTTCTACTTCATACAATCTTAAAGTCCCCTAAGCTTAGTGCTTTGTGACCCCCTCCCCACCTTATACTCACATGTGCTTGTACACACATATAACTGAGAAGAAAAACTTTCAATAACTGTATGGTCACATGAAGGTACAATTTGAGTAGAGAGCTCAAAATTTCCCAGCCATCAAGAATGTGACAGTGGGTGGGTGAGCTGACTCACCACTAAAAAGAAAGACAAAATTTGACCTCAGCATCTAAACCTGCAAGTGTATATAGAATATCATGTTCTTTTTTCTATTTTTGTTACCTATTCAGACAGCTGACGAATATTCCCGAGATGAAAGTTTTATCTACCTTATTTTCTACTCCTCTTAATCCTGTTTTGATTGCTGGGGGAAGTAGCAGTCACATGTTCTGTTTCTAGCAGCACAGAATGAAAATCCTCTCCTCAGAGTTTCCTCATCAAGCAAACAGAAATCTTTGATTCATCATCTCCAGTTCACAATCTCCAGCCTTCTACCAGGCTAACTACACAAATCACTGCAGGTGAAGCACCTGAACTCCTCTGTCTAACCTGATGCCAGCTGAAACCCTGGGGCTAGGGTCTTATTAGGGCTTCTTGGTAACTAGCAGACACCTTAGGCAAGGCCCTGAGGGGTTCAAAGGAATCTGAGTCCTTCCTAGTTCTTCCAACTGCAAAAAGTCTAAGGGTCTGCCACTCAAAGGTCAAACTAGAATATTCAAAATCACTTAAACTTCATTTGTCCAAGAGAAATTAAGTAGTTTCCTACAAGTCAAACAGCCCTGAAAACCACCTGAACATCCTCAACGACAGGAGAAGACGTAGGAAGAGATTTCCCTTTTTGCATTTTTGCCTTCAATTCTGCACTCCTCGAGTAGATCTGGGCTTACTACCTCAGAAATTTGGTACACAGCATCACCAGGCCAACACACATGAAGACTGAGGTTTTAGAGGAGAGGATCTCATGCAGGTTGTACAGGAATAGCAAAGAGAACTGACCTGGAACAGCTCTTCTCTCAATCTGCGCCTCCCCATTCCCCCATGCTCACCTTCCAGAACCAGCTAGAGCTGGGATCCCAGCTGCACCCTGTGGCCAGCCTCTTCCTACCATGAGTCTGAGGACAGCCCTCTTCCTTTAGAAAGTCCCAGTGACCTCTCAATCCAGAACTGGCTCCTCTGAGCTTAATTGTACCAGTTTTTGTTATTCATTCTTACTTCTGTGCAGACTACAAGGTCAAAACAAAAATGAAAGGTCTGTGTCTAACTTCTCCCTGCAGGATGGAGAAAGCTGCATGGTGTCCAATACCGACACCTGTATTGCATGTACAAGTGTCCAGCTCCCAGCAAGTTCAAAGTTCAAATAGAAAGCACCAACACTGAAAGCAAGATAGCAACAAAGTGGCACTTTCAAACTGGAGTCTTCATTTCACTGAGCCGGCCTCTGCCATGACAGCTTCTCTGCAAATCTTCTTTTGTTTGACTCTCCAACACCTGTTTCCTCCACTGCCTATTCCCTCTCATTGAGGGAAGGAATTCACAGTCAGAGGACACTCAGGTGAGTCAGGAAAATAAGTAAGACAGCAAAGGTCAACCAGGGGTATCTCTGACAATTTCCGTAAGTGTTAGAGGAGAGGATGGCAAAAGGACAGAATGGAAGGGAAGGGAGAAGGGAAAGCAACTGGAGAAAAAAAGAGAAAAATGCAAGAAGAAAACTGGGTCAAGAGAAAAAGAAATTAGGTAAATGCAAGAGGGAGAGAGAAAGGAAAGAATATGGATCTAGTTTGTAAAATTTGAAATTTGACCAGAATTAACATTATTATTATTATTATTACTATAAGCAACAGTCAACGCTTTCATCAGGCACCTTGCCATTAACACTTACCGAGTACTCACTGTGTGTTGGCTGTTATATCAAGTCTTTAAGAATGTATCTCTCATAATAAGGAACAAGATCATGTCCTTTGCAGGGACTTGGATGGAACTGGAAGCCATTATCTTCAGCAAACTAACACAGGAACAGAAAACCAAACACCACATGTTCTTACTTGTAAGTGGGAGCTGAACAATGAGAACACATGGACACAGGGAGGGGAGCAATGCACACTGGGGCCAACGGGAGGGGCAGGGGAAAGGAAAGCATCAGAATAAATGGCCAATGCATGAAAGGCTTAATACCTAGGTGATGAGTTGATAGGTGCAGCAAACCACACCGTGGCACACATTTACCTGTGTAACAAACCCACACATGTATCCCATAACTTAAAATAAAATAAAGAATATACCTTCTGGGCTTGCCATTTATTAATAATTCATTATTTTTCAACAATAAAATAGTTCTAGATGGTCTACTAGGTACATTTAACAAAATACCATTTGGAAATAAGGAAGACGTAAAACCTTAAACAGTAGGTTCTGTGAGTTTCCTGAACTCTAAGGCCCAAGTGCAAATAAGGCTTTCTTTAACAAACCAGATACATAATTTATTTTCCCCAAAAACTCCAGGTTTTCCGATGCTGAGCAAGTCCTAAATTCTTTTCTTGACAATATCTGCATCTCTGAGCTAAGACCGTAGGTCGGTATTTCAGTTCTCGTACAAAGTGTTTTGAACTTAGACTTCCCCATCAACTTCAGCCGCTCAATTGATGTTTTTTACTGATATTTAACTCTTTAGAAATAACGAAAGAACAACATATTAACACCTTCAGAAGCCCTGTTTTCAGTACACCCTCTCAAATAAGCCCTCTCCAGGAGCATTCTTAACAAAAGTAGAGCTCATTTCTATGGTCTGGGTGGCAGTGGCAAGGACTGGCTTGATCCTACAGAATTTAAAAAAAGGTAATTCGTGAGGAGGAACTGGGGCAGGGAAAGAGTGTTAAATCTTGGGCTGAGCCTTAAATCTCTCTATCTCTCTGTGTAATTTTAAAAATACCTATCTAAACCCTTAACAGAAGACACACAGTATTTTTATTCCTGTTTTTGTACAAGATTATATGTGATACATAAAAATGTCTCTAAATATTTAGCATTTGTAGTGAATGATGTAATAATTTAAAGTTATCAGTATGATAAATACAAATAGCACTGGACTGCTACCATCTACTTAGGTAACTTGGGAAAGTCTCTCTGCGATATATACTAATTTCTCTACTGCCTGAAAAATGATTATTTTAAATAGTTATCAATTTAGTTGAGCCTCAATAAAATTATTTCGAGGCTACTCAACATAAAGAGAGATAGTGAGGTGATGAAGCATAATCTCCTGCACTTATGCTACGCTTAAAGATACTTAAAGATGTGGGCATTTCATCGATCAGAAATTACTCATTTCTAGTAGCTCTAATAAGATGAATTTACTGTATGCAAAGTGCACTCTCATACACACTGGGTATTTACTTTATCATAAAGTTCTAAAATGCATCTACTCTAGTCTTAGGGCACGAGAATGACCTTCATAAACATACACCTGTTCATGTCCACTCTTTCAAAATCTGCAAAAATCTTCATTTTCCCTCTGGCACAAAATAAAATGCAAATTTCCCAACCTAGCAATCAGGGCCCTCCCAACTCGACCCCAAACAACTGTACTTCCCACTATCCAAGAGGTCAGGTACTAAGTTAAAGGAACTGAGGCCAAACCACAGAGTGAGGAGAAAGAAAATGCCCTTACCTCAGGTCGGCTATGGACTAGGCCCTGGCAAGGTGTTTGCGTTGACACAATCTCACCTAATTCTGGTAGTCTGGGTCTTCCCACTTGGACTCCAGGGCCCAGCTGAGCCCTGTGAGGAACTGCACATTCCTTTCACTCATATATACCCCTCTCTATGGGTCTGCAAATAGCCTAAGGCTATGAATGGAACATGCCTTGTTTGTACACACTGGTATTTATTTGCACATGACAAAAATCAGGCTTTGCCACCTACTAATACCCTCAGATTCAGAAAAACAGTGAAGTTTTCCAAGAATCCTCAAGAAGCTATTTTAAGTAAATTTTATAAAGTTGTGCTTCTCCATGGGACTTATTTGTACCATAAGGGTCTCTCGATGTACAATATATCTAACACAACCAGTCACTGTCTTCCAAAGGACAGCTTGTGACTATGCTGCTATGTAAATCAAATGAAGAGACACATAGGGCAAGGCCTTGCTGTTACCCTTACTGTATATTTTCATCTAGGTCTGTCTAATTAGAAATAGAAAAATGTATCATATACAAACATTTATTTGCATGACTTACCAAAACATTTTTTCTCATGACTCAAATGAATCAATATAACTGGCCCTTGGACAACATAGGTTTGCACTGGATAAGTCCACTTATACACTTTTTTTTTTCAGTGAAACTTACACTGAGTGTGCCTGCCTCTCCGGGCCCCTTCCACCTCCTCCCTTTGCTACCCGTTTCTCCTCCTCTTCCGCCTACTTGCCTACTTGATGTATAGACCTTTATACTGGTCCACTTTCACTTAATAAACAGAAACAACATTTTTACATTTTCTTGTCTCTACCTTACTGTATTGCAAGACTACAGTGTATAATACATACAATGGGCCAGGTGCAGTGGCTCAAGTTGCCTATAATCTCAACGCTTTACCAGGCTGAGAAGGGAGGACAGCCTGAGGCCAGGAGGTGAAGACCAGCGTAGGCAACACAGCCAGCCCTGACTCTACAAAAAATTTTAAAAATTAGCCAGGAGTTGTGGCACATACCTACAGACCTAGCTACTTGGGAGGCTGAGGGGAGAGGCTCACTGATCCCAGGAGTTTGAGGCGACAGTGAGTTATGATTGCCCCACTGCACTCCAGACTGCATGAAAGAGCTCAACCCTGTCTCAAAAACAAAACATATAAAATATAACATATGTTAATTGACTGTTTATATTATTAAGGAGGCTTCCAAACAACTAAGCCATTGGTAAATTTTGGAGGGTGGGGTTGGTGCCCTTAACCCTCACATTGTTCAAGTCAACTGTACTTCAGAATGACTGGAATTTCTATAATTACCATTAATATTTTCACATCAAATATTTTAGATATGGGCATAGGTATACACGAAAGCATGTGCCTGTATTTATGTAACCCCCCCAACACAAACCTTCCTTTTATTCTATCCTCTTATTCATGGAATAAGTCTTGAAATGCATGGAAGAAAGCACTGAACTACTTCCAAATTCTGAGATGTCTTGGGAGGTAGGCAATGCTTTACATGATTTAATGACTGTAATGACTTTCTAATATAAAAGTGCTTGAATGACAATAATGATCTTTATCTCCCAAAAAGAGCATCTGCTCTAACATATTTGACAGAGGCTTGGTCAAAGTAATTAAGAAATGTGCTGGGAGAAAGGAAGAAAATAATACAAAGGTTGCTTGGGACATTCTTGCCCTGCAGCCACCTAATTTACTAGCAAACGAAAGATACCTAAGGCACAACACAGCCATGTCTCCTTGCACAAACAGAGATAAGCACCAGATGCCAAAAACTTTATCATTATATTATTATCACAATCAGAAAAGCTCCGAAAGCAAATCCCCCTTTCTCTAAGGCGGGGGGGGGGGGGGGTCACTGTATATGGGCATAAAGCCTACCACACTCTGAATACAGCATATGAATTCTTTTTAAAGGTGTTAACAGGGGTTATACATCTGTAAATAGGACAGGCCCAGTGACACAACTGTCTGCACATTTTCATTCCTTTTCTTCCTGAGAAAAAAACAGGCAAAGTGGTAGATGGTTACAGAAGCACCAGAGGAGCCAAGCTCATATGAAAATAAGATACTCCTATTTGCAAGAACGTTTTTAAAAATTACAAAAAAATCTGACAGCAATTTTTATGCCTTAATTTTTACCAGACTACTCAGCAATTCAGTAGGCATTAACTCTTGCACATGGTTTCCTGTAGTACAGCACGAATAAGATATAGCACAACTTTCACGTGGACTTACACCTGGCCCACAAACAGTCTACACTTATTGACTATATTATTTCTAACTTTCTATTATACAAATTACTTACTTGTTTTTAACACCTGGTTTAAAACTTTGAATTAAAGCACTTGACTCAAATGTCTATTAGGCTCCGTGTGGGCGCCTAAGCTCTCTAGAAGAAACATGGTTGGCTTTGTTTTTAATTATAGAAGTAATCTACTCACATTACAAAACTGTAAGACTGAAGAATAAATATATAATCACACATAATACTTCCACCCTTACAGACGCTGCAATTTTTGTCTATTTCTTCTAACCTCTTGTTCTTGGGCTGTTTTTCCTACTAGTAAGCTGAAAAATTCATAGCTTTTTATTCTGATAAAACATAATTGTTTTTAAAAAATTCAAACAGTCTAGAAAAAGAAAATACTTTTCTCAACAATTATTAACAGTTTGATATATACAGCCTTCTAGTTTTCTAATTCTCCAAATGTTTATAATTTAGCAGCAATAAAATTACATAACAGTATATACATGATAATGTTCTAACCTTTTTTCAATTTATGTACTAACTTCTTTCCCTGTCAATAAACAAAAATCTATCTTACTTCTTTAAATAAGTCATAGATTCCTTTAAAAGTTACACATAAATGCAGATCTTTATGCCAGAATTGCTAGACAACAGAATGTAAACTATTCACAGGCTGAGAAGTTTCTTCCCTTCTCCTTCTAGTGTCATTACATAGACAATACAGTCATCATACTGTGTTAGGAACGTGCAGATCACAGAAAAGCACCATTTTAATCTTCTTGTACACCTGGAGTCCTGTCTAAATCTTGAGGCTAAAGAAAGCTAGAGTGATTTGGATAGATAAATTGTAATAGATTGAAGAGAAGAAAAGTACACTCTGCATTTCCTAGGCAGCCAGCCAGTTACACAACATAACCTTACTTTTGCATGTAAAGATGTCCCTTCACCTTCTTCTCCTCTCTAGATAAAGGACTTTTCTACTGGCCTCCACAGGAGAGAGGAAAGAAAACCCTAAAAGGCCACTATTACACCAAGACTTCACCTTTATTGACTTACCATTTTTCATCTACTCTTATGAAAGGGTTTTACGGCCCACTCCTCTTTCGTAAGAGTCAATACACTTTATGAACCTCCCATTCTGTCTAGTAAAAGATTTAACAGGAAGACTCCCCATCCAGGCAATCAATGGCACTGAATGATAGCATACAGGGTACCAGACAACATGGCACCTGACTTTGAAAAGATGCCTGGGGTAATCACAGACATGCTCTAACCTACTCTGCGCGGGCAAACTGAACCAAAAACACACAAACAGTGCACTAATGAACACAGTTCATTCCGTTCCCTGACTACACCTCTAGGCTGTTTCGGGAACTGTGTAGGACAATCGGCATTTTGGAATACAACAGCTCAGTTCCTAAAAACAAGTCTAGTAAAGGAAAGAGACATACACTAAGACGTGCTGATAGCAACATAGTGAAAGAGATAATGCACTATGAACGCGTCAAGAAGAAAACAGCAAACTGTCAGTGTGGGACTAGTCAGGAAGATTTCTCAGGAGAAACGAACACTCAGATAGATCCTCAAGGATGAGTAGGAGGTCTGCCAGGTGGAGAGAAGAGAAAAAGGCATTCCAGACAGAAGGAGCAGCTGGCAAAATTAAAGCATGACAGAGCACTGGAAAACTGCAGAATATAAATCAGTACCTGCTTGACTATGCAAAGGAAATCTCTGAAAGAATACACCAGAAACTAGTAACATGAATAAACTGGGAATACTAGTAATACCATAAGGAAGTGGAGGGCAGGCAGAGGGTGGGAGACGAATTTTCACTGGCTATGCTTTAGACAGTATGAATATATCTTTCTAAATAAATAGAATTTTAAATAAATAATATATAAAACTAACTCTTGCCCTCTACCCCATGAAAAAACCAACATTTTTTATGCAGAACTCACAGTTGGGATAAATCACAGACAGGAGACTGATACACACAGCTCTTCCCCAAACCCTGTCTGAGTGACCCTGGGATATGGGGATGCAACCCTCACAAGATGAAATCACCCTTTCTGGGTAAGGTGGTCTCCATGTAACAATCAAGAAATCCCTGGGGACAGAATCACAGGTCTCATTCTACTCAAGCGTGTTTCCAGAGCCATCGTTTTCACAGTATTAAAAATGTGCTCTAATGATCACTGTGGTATGGGGTAGGGTGGAGTGACGGCAGGGTGGGGCAGATAAGACTGATAAAAAGTAAAAAGTTTGAAAATTACCAATCTAGGGAAGAACACCAGCAAATCCTACGTTATTCAAAGACTTTCTGAGTCCTCTATAGTGTTTAAGGAAACAATTCCTATTGATAAGTGATTAGCCAACATTATCTCACCCAGTACATATCTCATTTCCAAATTCCATGATCTTTCAGCAGTTTCCTTCAGAATAATAAACACCTAGTAAAGATCCCTAGCCTGCTGACTGTGAACGTAGTGACAAAGACGCAAGCAACTATTCTCAGAGGCAGCTTCAACATGGGTGCTGTGCAAAGGTGGCCTCCTGATACACAACAGCACACATGGTCTGACACACAATTGGTTGTCCCAAAATGTGATTACCAGTCTTCTCAAACACTAATCTCAAGAACAAGTAGAAAGCCAATTTTCTAGAGAAATAATTACATAATCCACTTTTTACAGACAGGCTCTTCTACAGAGTAATTACTTGAGTAAAAGAAAAATAAACACTAGTATGATTACTATAGTAATCATGAATGTGCTGAAGGCAGAGCCCAAACCTCCAAGGGTTCTAATGGATTCTATAAACCATAGATTCGAGAACTGTACAGCTTTCTTCTTGCAGCTCCCAAGATGCGGGCTTAGTATGATAAGCAAACACAGCTGAAGAGCCACCCCTACTCCCCAGGGGATATCCTCAGACTACAAACAACCTCATTCGCCACCTCCATTTGCTTCCAACCTCCGTACATACTTTTCTCAATTCATAATTGGTGTGAAACCCAGAGTATCTTTATTGTTTGGTATCCACCTTCCCACAATACTAAGTCTCATGGAAGACAAAACATTTGTTTTATAACCCCAAACAATGATAAGTTCAATAAATATACTTCATTAATTTACTCTTTCAATAAATATGTAGCAACGCCCCTACCTGAAGGCAGGTAACAAGCCCAGCACTGCAGGAGTAGTGAAAAGAGGGACACGGCAAGGCCTCCCACAGCCTGGGGGGGTAGTGTAAACCACACACTCCAACGGGATCCGGGCTCCCCTGAAAAGAGGGGGCCCAGACCATCTGTCAGAATAGGACAGGACACATCACAGAGGGATGGCATGGATCCAGGCAGGGGACGCAGCCTCTGCGAAGGCATGAGGGGACAGCAAAGACATGAAAGGAAAGCGAGTGGCAGATGAGATACAGAAGTGGAAAGGCCAAGGCCAGCTATGCAGGGAGGAGCAGAGGCTTCTGGAGAGCCTAAGGGGCTGGTGTACAGCCAGAGGCTTGAATAACTCTGAAAAAGGGGATTCTATGAGAAATAACATGGGAAACACAAGGAGGAGTTTCCTCTTACTGGTCAGGATTTGCACACCAAAAGGGACATGGAGCCTTGATGCTGGGCCTGCACCACCAGCACCCTGTCCTCCACACAACTCATGTGAGGTCTCCCCCAACCAGAGGTAAGAGGAGTAGCAAGCAAAGTCCCCACTCCACTGCCCTCACTTCCAGCTTGCCTGGACGACCTCCCAGCGCCCTCCTTTTGGCTGACACAGGACCCTCCTCCTTGACCATACATCCACCTTTCTTCCTCTTAGGACTTGACTGCAAATATTTCTAGCCTTATATCATCATCCTTTTCAACCTGCCTTTCACTCTTCCCAGTGGTTTTCTCTAATTAATCCCAAAAGAAGAGATCTGAAAGCCAAATCCTCACAGTTGTAGAAAAGATATACAAAATTAAAGCTGACCACTTTAGAGCGTAAGCAGTGGTAGAGAAAAGCTAGGTAGTATAAGAAAACTCTCAGGAATTGTTAACATGCAAAATGATTGAGATCAGCGTGTTATCTGATGTTGATGGGAGCTCCTATTATGTGGGAAATTTACGTAAGTGGGACACATTTTTCCCTAATGATTATAAATAAGTGAGGTAGGGTACCACTATTCAACAAAAATTGGGGGGGGGGGAGGATTGAGGAGAGGAACTGAGGTACAAATAAGGGAGGAAAAATTAAGCTTTTCCTGAAACTGAAAAATCTGCTGATCCAACTGACATTTCAAGTTCAACGTAAAAATCACTGGTCAGTATTATTTTTCTTCTTGATCATTTTTATTTTGTTTATGCTGCTAACTGACTATACCACTGCTGCCTTAGATTATAATAACCAGCAGAGAGAAAGAATGGCTCTCTACCGCCATTCTGAAGCCCAGTCACCCACAGGCAGAGACTCTTAATAAATACAGTGTGATGGTGATAACCGTGACAGTGAATTCTTTTTCATTTCTGTGCAGAAATGGAGAATAGCTATTCAAATGCCTGAAGAGGGATTACACATCTAACTATCTGTAAGACAGAACTCAGAATTTTGCTAAACTGTAACTACCCACTCCCATTTCAGATTTTTGTTGTGGTTGCTGCATGAAATATTTATTAATAATGCTACTTCATTAGTTTACCAAATGGCATCCTGCTGTATTCAAAGGAGAGTGTTCATTACTCAAAAGACCATCTGTCTAAGAGCTCAACAGAAGGTTTAAGTAATCACAATCTAGTGCAGGATGTATGGCTGCATTATATGAAGTCAAATATTTGCATTTTTCAGTATTTTAAATATGAACATTCTTATCCAGCCACCCACCACAAGTCAGACTTAATTACTATCTATTTTCAAACCAATACAGAAATTTCATTACAAGGATAGCTTTAACATAAGCAAACAGGATTGCCAACCACAAGAGTTTGTGCACCCACCTTCATTTATATAAGAAATATTCCTGACAGCAGCAATATTTTCAACCAGAAAAGCAGTTAAACACCATTACACAAATCAGAAGAACATTTGGAAAAACAGCTGATTCTGCCTTTTGGAGCATTAATAATTGTGGCTGTTTTTGCTACTATGATCAAAATTAGCAGCAGCAGCAGTAGCAGCAGTAGCAGCAATGTTAATCTCATTTAAAGGTATTCAACGCTACTGTCTTCATAATGCAGACAACAGAACCAAGGCCGGCAACTCTTCACCCCTGGGGGAGGTCATGTATAGAGAAAACTTGAGAGGTGCGTGGGCTAAAACAGACAGAGACACTAAAGTCCTCTTTCCAAACTGTTATTTAAAATATTCAAAAACTATTAAAATATTCAAGAAAATTTTAAATGGGAAAAAAGGGGGGAAGAGCAACATGGAAGAGGCATTGCTAAGTCAACTCACTAGGACCTGGTTTAAAGCAGAGAGTGTAGCTGAGGACAATGAAACAGAAACAGTGGACTGGGAGTGAGGAGATAGGTAAAGACCAACCAGGAGTGAAAACAGCAAAGACTCTGGAAAAAATAAAAAAAAAATCAAGCCTGAATGGGAATCCTCCTCCCACCACCTATTAGCTACTAGGTGGCCCCAGACGAACCACCATGCGTTTCTAAGTCCGTTTTCTCATTTGAAAAGAGTTAATGAAGGAAACAGAAGGGTTGGTAGGAAGATTAGATAACAGAATGCATGTGTCTGGGACCTAATAGGCACTCCAAAACCAAAAAACAAAAACCACAGAACACTGGTTTAGTACCTTCTCTCCTGTTCTCTTAAAATAAGTTCTGTTTTTATTATATGACCCAGAACCAGCTCTTTCTCCATCTGTAAGAGAAAAGGGGTAGACCTGAAACACTATCTGAGAGAGGAGTCCTCACAACTTCTACACCCAGTTTCTAAAGAGCACTGGCTGCCAGCAGGTTTACTGCTCCGTGCTCACTGGGGAGGCCTAAGAACAAACTAGTTAACAACGAAATGAGGATGAGCCATGAGAATTTGAAAAATTAAAAATAATGAAGGACAATGTCAAACTGACAAAGTAGCAGTACTCCCAAGAAAAGTAGTGAGAATTTCCAGGAAGGAGAGAGGCCCAGTGGGAGAGGTGAGAAGGTGGCCTGGAAAGACTCTTCACCCTCCACAGAGGGAAGAAGCAGAGCACCCCTGGCTGTCACAGCCCCACAGAGGAGGAGGGCTGAGGGGCTACACTGGAGGAAATGAGTTGAATCTGGTGAACAGTAAAAGCCTTTTAAAAAGCTAAAGCCAGAGTAATAGTTGTTTAGCCAATGAGTTGAGCCTTAAAAGCCAGGCCAAGGAATTTTAAGTTTTCCATGAGAACAATAGGTTTTTAGGCCAGAGAGGGTTAGATTTATATAAAGTATTTAGCACCCAGTACCTCACAAAGGGTGAGCAGTGATTAAATGTCAGCTTTTACTAATACTGATAACAATATGCTTATATACTACATTTACCTGGCATAATAGGTTTTTCTTAATTCTTAGGTAAAGAGTTGAAATCATGAGATTGGTAGCTCTCACTGACTTATGAAACTGGTAACTTGCCTGACACAGACTGAGTTAATTAGTAAATATTTGTTTTCTATTTGTTTTTGTTTGTTTCTTTTTTAGAGAAAGGGTCTCTCTCTGTTGCCCAGGCTGGAGCACAGTGGTGCAATCATGGGGATCAAAGGATCCTTTTGCTTCAGCGGCCGAAGCAGCTAGGACTATAGGCATGTAGCACCACATTGGGCTAATTTTTTGGGTTTTTTTTTTTTTTTTTTGTAGAATTGGAGTCTCGCTCTGTTACCCAACTTGGTCTTGAACTCCTGGGCTCATGTGATCCTACCACCTTCGCATGCCAAAATTTTGGGATTATAGGCGTGAGCCACCATACACAGCCAGTAAGTATCTGTTGAATCAAAGAATGCTTAAGTGAATGGATTATATCTAGCAAACACTGGATAAGAGAACGAGATAACATTAATGAAATAAAAAGCAGATTCTTGTATTTTAACACCATAAAAATGGACATTACAATTGAAACAGGAGAGTTCCCTGACCCCATCTGCTGGACATGCGATAGGGGTGTGGCACCCCTTATAGAAGGGGGAGCATGCATACTGGCAGGTGTAGGAACTGGATGAGCTCTTTTGAGCTCCGGCCACACAGTAGCATCTAGGGGTGGGTGCCTGCGACTCCCAAAGCCCCGGTGGGCATGCTATAGAGCATTTAGCTCTGCCATCTGCAGATGGTTTAAGTGTTAATCAGCTCGAGGCCCTCTTGATACTCGGGTTCTTATCCGGAGTCCAGGAAGAATCAGGTTACACACAGATTTAAAGGACAGTGAATGCAGGGATTTTATTGGGTGGTGGAGGTGGCTCTCAGCAGGATGGATGGCGAGCTATAAAGGGGGTGGAGTGGGAAGATAATCCTCCCCTGGAATTTGGCCATCCAGTGGCTGATCTCCCCAAGCATCCCTAGCCGAACTCCTCTTGATGATCATATATGCTCCTTCTCGTTTCGACTTCTCTGCTGCTCTTCTGCTCTTATGTTCATCTGCTTGTCTGCTCACGGAGCCTGAGGTTTGGGGTTTAAATGGGTACAGGATAGGGGAGCGCAGAGGGCCAAAAGGCAACATTTGGGCATGAAAACAGGAATGCCTGTTCCCATTTAGGGCCATGGGTTTCCAGGCTTGGGGGTGGGGCCTTTGCTGGGGAACTGCCCTCTTCTACCCAGTATTTCCCTGTTTCCTGTCTCTTTTCCATATCACTATGTGACACTTGTCGCTGGCCTCAGCTAGAACGTGGAAAGTGGCCAGGCTGCCAGGAGGCAAGGACCCAGCACAGGATTTAGATAGAGGAGTTAGCTGCTCAACTGTCTCCTATATTTATACTCTTACCCCTGAGCATCCATTTAATGTTTTCTTCCCCTTTATAAAATATATGTCTAAGTCATCTTCTACCATAAAACTCATTTTAAAAATCAGCCTTTTCTGTAGTTTGTGAATATTTATCTTCATTATCAAACTCCAAGAGTACAAACACATATTTATATTCATTATAGAGGTGAGCCATCTGTAAGTGATCAATAAAAATTTTCTCATAAAGAACAGAAAAGGCATCAGCAAAATGAAAATTCTGATAATCCATGTTCATTCTTTCATTTAAGCATTGATTAAGAATTTACCAAGCAGCAAGACCCCATGGTAGGCAATGAAAAATACCTAAGGCAAGCACCCTAAACTACTGCAGGAGGCAAGATTAACAAACAAATCTTTCCACAACACTGGTTTCAATCTCTAAAAAGTTATTTTTTTCACCAGAGTAACTATTTAGAATCAAAATGGATACAATTTGGTTTTAAATTTCTATCTTCATCTCCTGTCTGTCTCTCTCAGAGATAAATGTTAACAAGCACTAGAATTATTTAAATGCAGCCATCAGAGCAAACTAGAAGAGAAGGACTTAGGGAGAACAATCTCTAAGACAGACACAGCACATCAGTGGCTGGACAGTCTGAAACTTCAATAACAGGACACAATACCAAGGAGAATGCCTCATACAGAAAAGGATGTGTTTAAGTGGCTGCACTAAAAGAAGGGATTATGAAATGAAATATTTACATTTAAAGTCTTATTTTTAATAAACTTACTTTATCCAGCCTCTCAAATTCCAAAGCCTTCAACAAGAAAAGTCTTTCCACAATGCTACCCTAAAAATAGTTCCCTTTATTCTTTCTCAGGGTACCATATAGATTTCCCTTCAGTTTGCTTTTGCAAGAACACCGGTGTCATGAAGAAAGAAATAACTCCTCATTTTAACTAGAGAGCGATATTTATGTAGTGCACACATATCCTGACACTATCAAACACGTGCTGATGTTTTCTTTCTAGAACTGCATCAGCCATGTTTGGTGTGCACCCTGGCCTTGCAGCTGTTGTGCTGTCAAGTTGGGTGTTGTTCCCAGGCATTCCACAGAGTTTCTTGGTTTAATTTTATCTAACAGGCTAAAAAGGGTACAATTATTTTTTATCAAAATAACAATAAGGAAATAACTTCAAACAATGAATTTCTGAGTGAAAGAATCTGCACATCATACATTTGTGTCTGTAATTAGCAAAATTAAATGTCCCTTTCTCTCTGTCAAGTATTTGGCTTGCTTCCTTATAATAACTGTCCATGGAATAAAAGCAAATAAGTTAAACCAGAAATTGAGTTTACGAAGTTCTGGACATTCATTATTCAATTTTGGCAGAGGCTTTTACTTTAAAATCAGTTACAATACAAACATCTGAAAAACTTCTAGGTTCTAAAAGACATCATTAATCTCAGCAGTTCTGAGAAAACAAGTAGCACTCCTATCGAATAAATGAAACCACCAAGCATTATTTATTTTTCAACTGCACTACTCCCATTTCCAAAATTAAACAGAAAAAAAGGTTTCAGACTCCAAAATTCACCTCCAACAGTAATCCGAAGCCAGAGTGGGAGAGCAGGTATTTGTGGAGCAACGTCTGAATGTAATTCTATTTACAATGCCATGCTTTGCCTAACAATGTCCCTAACCCCAACCTGGAGCAGCATAACCCCACCCTGATCTTCATCACCTCCATCTAGTGGGAGAAGTCAGGTTCCCCAAGACATACTGTTTTTTTTTTTTTTTTTTTTTTTTGAGACTGAATCTCACTCTGTCCTGTCGCCCAGGGTGGAGTGCAGGGGTGCGATCTCAGCTCACCGCAACCTTCGCCTCCCAGGTTCAAGGAATTTTCCTGCCTCAACCTCCTGAGTAGCTGGGATTACAGGTGCACACCACGACTCCTGGCTAATTTGTGTATTTTTAGTAGAGACGGGGTTTTACCAAGTTGGTCGGGCTGGTCTCAAACTCCTGACCTCGTGATTTGCCTGCCTCAGCCTCCCAAAGTGCTGGGATTACAGGCATGAGCCACCGTGCCCCAAGGTGTACTTCTAACCAGAACTCCTGAAGACAGACTAACCAAATGCCTAATTAACAAAGAGAATAACCTACAATTGCTCCACCATAGATAAGCTCTCACTGAAGCTATCACCAAGTCCAAGACAAAGCAGACAGCTGATAATACAACCCACATTTTTCAACCCCCTCTAACAAAGCCTCAACAGTCAAATGTAATCTAATAATTAGTATATGTAAGAGTAAAGGCCCAGACCATGACATCAGCTTCACAGAAAAATCAGCAGATTCAAAAAAGATCCACAGAGCCTATGCAATCTTTGGAAATTCTAAATAAATGAAAGGATGAAAGGACACAACAGCAGGAGACAGAGAACTCTACATTCCAAGTCCTAGAAAGCACAATACGACGTTTTTAAACAAAACCATTCTGCAAATTCTCTATTATAGAAAAAAAAAAAAAGTCCTTGAATAGCATTTTGCAGAGACGCCAAGCCACAGTTAACCCAGAAGACTGTCAACAGTTCAAGGATCACCTAAACTTGCTGAGAGCCACTGAAGAGCTAACACAGGATTCCTTAAAGATGACATTACTGCTAAAGATAACATGAGCGCACACATTCTGAAGTATCTGTAGCAAGAACTCAGGATCCACTAAGATGTTTAAAGAAGTTTAATGTGTACAGTGGTAAAAGCTTACCTTTCGGCCTGTTACAAAACTTACAGAGGAATGAACTGAACTTAACTAAACTTCTCTCAACAAGGGCTTTGCTGGCAGCTCCTGCCCCTCCAATTTACCCAATACCTATTTCATCTGTTGGCATGTCAGGTTTTCTGTTGTTGCTGCTGTTGTTACTTAACTTAAAGATAACCAAACAATTATCTCAATTACATTTTTAAAAGACAGAGTGAACCTAAAACGTCTTCCCTCCCTTTAGTGACAAGGTATGGTCATAGTGCAGTTTAACACACCAGGTAATAAATTCTACAAATGAGCTCTGATGCTGCATAGACAATGATGAGAACAGAATCCATGCAACTCAAAAAGCAGCTATCAATGGCACATAAACCCCATTCAGATATGGAGAAACCAGACAGATAAGTGTGTCACCTAGTAAAAACTAACAGAGACAGAAACAAGATAAAGTCAAAAGAAATTATGTGTCTTCAGGAGTTGTTATCAATTGCACTTAAGAATCTTTGAACTTTTGCTTTGTAAAACTAGGGATCTTATCCTCTCTTATACAAACAGTTAAAAAAAAAAATTGAAAAGCTCCAAGTTAGTGAACACTGGGGTCAGACTTAAGTCTGCAAAAAGACAGATAACGCAATTTACCCAGGAAAAGTTAAAGCACACTTCTTTGAAAGCTCATTTAATTTCCCTCTATTTTTTTAGATTTAGATAACAAAATCTCAAAGATTTTGCAATCCTTGAGATTTTGAGGATGGAGACAATCATTGGGCCAGGAGACACAGGTTAGCTCTGGGACAACAGTCAAGAATGGAGAGAGAAGCCACGTGGATGAAATCCCACACCCCGCAAAGGTAAATTTTTACCTGTGCTCTGTGAACAAAAGAGGATTCACAAAAACTCATGAAGGCAGCTCAATAAAATACCGAACTAGAAGGGCAGAGGCTGACACTGCACAGCGCCTGTGCAGTCCACAGTAGGTTATGGTGAAAACGTTTGTGGAATTGGTCTCATTGCTGTCACACAGGTTCAGCAAGCGTACAGGACAAATAGGAAGATATAACCTACACTGAATGCCTGCCAGGGGTTGGGCTCCATTTATGGTATTTGCTTCTACCTATGATGCCTCATAATGTGGTTATCAGTCTCCCTGTTAAGTTGTGCGAAAAGGGACTCTGAGAGTTTAGGCAGCTTTTCAGTAGTGGAAGTCACATACAGTAGGGGTAGGTGTTTAACTTTGGTCAAAGGTTACAAAAATCTCCTTGTGCATTTCCTTCTACGCAAATCATTTACTATCCTAACCCCACAACACATCAAGCCCCACCAAAGAATGACTTCAACCAGTCTTTCCATTCCCAGCCAGTGAGTTTCCTCTCACACTCTTGTTACTCCAAACTCCAGGCACTTTGAAAATTCCAGTATTCCAAACAGTATTTCCCCTCCAGCTACCGCGTCTTCCACGAGTTCTCACCATCTCTGGCAAGCCACAGCTCTTGCCCTATTCCGTGTTCTGACAGACATAACCCAACATTACCATTATTTGTTTACATGCTTGTCTAGCCCATTAGACTGAGGACGGAGAAATCAGAGAAATCCAGTCAATGCTGTGTTGTCTTGCCCTGCCTAACAAGATACCTGGCACAGTAAAGATACAAAAGATAGTCAGCTAAATGAAACGTTGCCAGCATGTGCTGAGAAGTGTCAACAGGCCTAACACCCTATACCAGCATGACACTGACTGTAACCTCACCAGTCCATAGATAAATCATATATTTGAAACATTTAGACATTATTTTTATATAGATCATTATTCCACATCACCAAAGTAGGGTCTGTATGGAGAGTAAGCCAGAACAAAAGCCTTACTGGAAAAAGGGACAAGTCACAGCTGCACTGTTCAAAAAGAACCCTACCTGGAAAGCCAGGAACCATAGGCTTTTATCTCACACAGTGAAACCTCCCCAGACAGCCTGAAATGAGGAGAAAGGATAACCCACTGAGATTTAAACTTGAAAGAGCAAGAAGCCTTGAGGTCTGTGAGATTTGACTGTATCCTAATTAATGGCAAAACATAATTAAAGAAAGAGTTTTGGTCAGGAAGTGGGGACATGGAAAAAGGAATATCTTGGAGGAAATTTTGGCATCCAGAGGAGAAGAACCTCAGCCACCAGATGGGGGAGTCCTCTCCTGGGCAGTCCTTGCCTGAAGCCAGTAATTGTTCAACTCACTTCTCTCCCTGGTTCTGAGGGCAAATGTACCAAGCAACCTTCAGACCTCTGTCTATCTTCAGGGAGAGAATATGGCACTGAGAAGAGGCTGGCAATCAGGTTCCCATGATAAGCATATTTATTTTTGTAAATTACTAAGTAGGCATTCTTATTACACACTCGGCTAGTGAGTTTGGTTAAACCAGCTAAGTCTGAGAGATAGCTCCATTCTCAGTGCATCCCCACAAAAAAAAATGTTTTAACTGAATGCCAACTAATAAATATCTCCCATAAAAGTCTTCTGGAAGAATTAAGCGGCATTTCTCCTGGCTGATGCATGATCCTAAATCTTCGTTTTTAATGCATATTTTCTTTAAATTTCTATACCACGTAGATCAGGTTTTATGAGGATAATCACTTTTAGTCAACAGTGGTTTTTACCAAATGTATAACAACTTATTCAGTAAGACAATATCCTAGTATAAAACGATCCTCTCACCTCTCAGGGTAGAAGTGTCATGGAAACAGTTTGGTTTCACCAGTACTGAATTAATACTGCTTTTGCAGGGCTGAGGCAAAAATTTAATTTGCAAAAACCAGCCCAAGGCTACCATGATATAAAATTCACTTGATGTGTTAATTTCACACTCTAGAGTCTTCATCCCACTGGTGGGTGGGTGATCCCAATTATGTAAAGTAGAAGAATATCTGAATTTACCCCAGCAGCCCCAGACATCAGCACCATAGGCACAGCAGGAAGCCAGAGCTCAGCTTCCTTCCTGCCGGCCCACGGGATAGCAGGGATTATCCTAAAAGTCAGCCAGGCTGAGTAAATATTTTTCACTATGCAGAGCTCAAACATAGGGCACCAGCGTCCTTTTTAATAAACTTTTTCTTCTACATCTTAACATAGAAGGGATGGTTCCAATATGAACAAATAATAAGATAAACTCAATCAGCTCCAGTAGACCCAGCACGCAGAGTGCTTTAGGTTCTGCAATCACAAGCACTAAGCCTGGGAACTGCACAGGCAGGAAGTATAAACCTCCTTTTGCCCAGGTCTGTGTTCATGAAAAGAAATGTGCCAACTCCCATAAAAGAAATACATTAAATGTTCTAGCATAAAAATACTATTTATAAAGACCATGAAATAATGAAATGTGCTTTAAAAGCACACCGAAAAGTCTATGTAGTCTATACAAACATACATACACAGACATACCTATTTATAGAAAAAAGATGAAAATTTTCCAAAATTTTGTTTTCATCACTGGGTGTTGACAATTGAGGAAATTTTCTTTCCTTCTTTCTATACAAATATATGTGATACATATTACTTTTAATAGGTTACACATAAAACAAGCCTTGTTTCAAAATATAAATAGCCATAAGTAAATGAAGATTCGTGTGTATTACTTTAAATCAGTAAATTGCTCTATTAGAGTAAGTTACAATGTTTCTACTATAGGCTAATTCAATTCAAATTTAAATTGATTATCTGTTCATCAAGGAAATAAAAGTTCTGTGATTCAGAAAGAGTAATAATACCTACCCATCAGCAAATCAGTCTGGAAACAAATTTCCTTCCTGTTGGTTCCCCTCAATTCATTCTTGATTTTTGATCCCTGCCTAATCTGTTATCTCGCTTACACATAGAACTAGTGGACTTTCAGGGCCCACAAAGGAATTAACTCAGAACAGAAATAGCCCTTGGCCTGTCCTTTATTGATAGTAAAGAAACATAGTTTGCATTTTTAAATACAGTTTTCCCTGTGAGTTGGTGGTAGCATGGTAGCTAGCAATCCCATTTTCCTGTCCATCAGACTATTAGGATAAAATGGCTTAACCACCTCCTACCCCAAACCACATCCCCAGCTATCAGCACTGTATCAAAATGTTAGTAAGAAATCAGTAGTCTGATATTAGTAATTTATTTAACCAAATAATATCACCTGAAAGCAGCTGCTATGCCCTGTTGCTCATATGCTACACTGGTATTTAATAAGGCCCTCAGGAATAAAAAATTTAATTCAGAGTCATCATTTTTCGATCATCTGCTCATCAAGTTGAGTACTTATTAAAGATTCCTTTAAGAAGGCATAATTCTTTAGATATAGGAAAGTTTCCCAGTGATTGTTTAATCCTCATAGGAAGGAAGATGCTGCATGCTACTGCTCGCCTTGCCCAGCACGGAGGACCTCTAGCTCTCACCTGCCTCCTCTGCATGCAGGAGGCAGGCCTAAAGGCCTCAACCTTCATAAGCCTCAATGGCCAGACCAGGACACAGCAGCCCCAAGGCCCTGCGCCACATACTGACAAGTTCTCACATGAACCAGAAATGGTTCTAAGTGTGTATAATTCCTCATGGGGGAACAGAATCATGAGAGGTACCACTGCTGGAAAAACACCATGATATAAAACTTGGATAATAAATAAATGCAAATTATCCACTAAAGATGCTGGATTTTAGAGATTTTCATGATGAAGAAAAAAATTGTAAATAAAAACACTGCAGTATCCTGAGCTAGAACTTAGCAGAAATAAAAAGAGCCTTTTTTAAAGCATTAAGCTTTCGTTCAAATATTTATTAAGAATCTACTATGTTCCAGACAGATACATTGTGACTTTTACACATTTGCTCACATGTATAAAAAGAGTCATTTGGTTTACACATTCCCACCATCTGTACTGCAATCTCCACGTCAACTGATAAAGACAACAGAAGACAATGTCAGTCAAATAATAGGAATTCCTAGACCTTTCTGATTAATGATACAAATGACCAGAGCATCCTTCTCGACTCTCTTCCCAACTCCTTATAGTTATATATCTTGGTAAAAGAGAACAAAGTTTCAGATAAATTTTCAAGAAGCCAACTTTTGATTATTTTAAATGGGATTACAAATATCTATGTGTCACTATGTGATCAGAAGACATTTTGGACATTCTCATGCCAGACTCTGACGGCCCCTGATGTGTATCTGTAATTAACAGTAATTATTTCCATATACAAAACCACAAACTGGACCCCATTTTCATTACCTTTTGGGTTGGAGCTGGAAACATAGATCACATGTTCATCTTATGTCCTTCTCTATCACAGGGAGATACACACAATGCACCACCCCTGCCACCCAGTAACAGGAAATGAGCAAAACAGCCATTTGCCTGTATCCAAGATGAATAGTCCAATGAGCCTGTCGATCCTTTCCTATCCTACAGATAGAAAACAAAAGTAGAGTACATGCTCTTTTACCTTTGACTGGCAGGTTGTCCAGAGTGATCCTGGATAAGTTACCTATCATTGCCAGGCTTTGATGGGAATGGTCTTAAAGAAAGAAAATACCACTTTCCAGCCCCCAGCTTATACCTACTGAATCAAAATGCAGAAGCAGGAGATAGAGATACACAGGTTAGCGTACATAATGTGCCTGGGAATGGGTACTTCAGCAAAGGCCTCAGGTGACTCTTGATACACAGGCTTAGTGGTTACTAAACCTTTTCCAGGGCCGGAGGTAAAGAGCAGGCCATAGAGCCAACCACCTGATGGGTCCCACTGCGCCAGCTTCTCTGAGAGGCCCTGAGTGAGTAAATATGCCATCAAATATGGATAAACTGCTGAGATCACCAACAAATCCCCAAGGAGTTTTGGAGGCTACAGGACACTGGAGAAGCACTGATGAGAAGAAATGGGGAAAATGACCCAAAATGCTGCCCTTGACAAGACCGCCCAGACCTGTCCTTACAGAGTGGCATATACGTCAACAGCACATTTTGAATGCCAAGGAGATACATGCGTCTGTAACCGGAGAAGAAAGGAGTTAAAAATATTCAGTATTAATCATGAAGTTGTCAAAGATAACTTAAGAGTCTATCCCCTCACTAAGCACTGCTAAAGAAAAATCTTTACTTGGCTAATTGCCTGGATGAAAATTAGTTTGGGGATGATCTGCATAAAGATACGTGCTTTAAAAAGTCAAAGCTACACAGTAATTTTAATACACTGCCTATTATAGCATTTTAATGGAAGGAGATAGAATAAAGGAAGAAAAGAATCATAAATAATACCTAATCTATTATGTGGACACATTAAAGGCATCACATTATTTTATAATGAGGTTTTTTTTCCCCATTGCAACTGTTAACCTAGTACTTTTTCATCCTAATGTACTGATGTGTATTTCTAAGCATGGATTCAAAGCCAACAAGATCTGATTGCCATTTTAAAAACAAATGTAAAATAATAAATATTTACTAGTGACTCTGTTTAGTCCACTTCATAATCAGATCTGGACAAGGGGATCCCCTCAGCAAATAAAATGCATCATCAGACAGAGGACAGAGACCCGCAAACAAGAAAATCCTTCACACATTCACTTATTTCCCCTTAGCATCACTAACTGTGCACATTTTAGCACATTTTGAAAAGGAGAAAAAACAAAAATTAGCAACCTAACAAATACCTGTAAGGCTGTGTCTCAAGAACCCAGGCATGGAAGGAGGGCTATGTAGACAGCTGGCATCACCTGACAGACTGTCAAACCACTGTATTTTTAAGCTATTCAGATGCTTTCTAAAGAAGAAACAATAAAAATCCTACATGCCTGAACTGTGAGGCGGGGGAGCCCCCTTGTAGCTCGGCTCTTGTCAGACAGACTACAGCAGACTCAACAGTTCAATAGCCTCTTTATAAATCTATTGTGTGGTGTAGTGCCTAAAAATAGTATGGT
Organism: Plecturocebus donacophilus; assembly: GCA_004027715.1. Taxonomy (NCBI): domain Eukaryota; kingdom Metazoa; phylum Chordata; class Mammalia; order Primates; family Pitheciidae; genus Plecturocebus; species Plecturocebus donacophilus. The sequence goes on along the minus strand of PVKP010011640.1, from coordinate 21,527 downwards.
TCAGCAGGCAGATCATACCAAGGAATAATCCTACATACGAAACTCCTAAACAACAGACAAATAGAAAAGAAGACTCCGTTATATTCTCAGTCTGCACCTAAGTTCCTGTGGTTACCTTTTCACCTGGACTCCTCTAGCGTCCTCACTTTGAACACACAGCAAACCTCAATTTTAGCCCTTACAGCCTATACAAGAAAATGAGAGGGCTGGGGGACCCAGGCAGGTGAACAGAGGAGGGGTGCATGACTGAGCCACACATTTCTATAGTATACACTGCCACGCTTAAGAGAACTTTTACTCTCCCACTGAAAGAGACATAGTGATGATTACATTATAATAATTATTGACTATGGCTCATTGAAGTTCTCAACCCTTCATAGCTTTTAAAAATTACCTGGGGAAGTTTAGGAAAATATAGATGTCGGAAATTCAGTTTTTAATTTAGTTTTAAGTTTCTAAGGTGGACAGCTAGGGCTTAGACCACTGCTTAAAACAACAAAGCCTTTTTAGTTTTGAGACAGAGTCTTCCTCTGTTGCCCAGGCTGGGGTGCAGTGGTGTGCTCCCTTGTAGCCTCTGCCTCCCAGGTTTAAGCGATTCTCCTGCCTCAGCTTCCTGAGTTGTTGGGATTATAGGTGCCCACCACCACGACCAGCCAATTTTTGTATTTTTAGTAGAGACAAGGTTTCACCATGTTGGCCAGACTTAACAACAAAGGTCTGTTTTTGGAGTTTTGAGATGGAGTTTCGCTCTTGTTATCCAGGCTGGAGCACAATGGCATGATCTCAGCTCACTGCAACCTCTTACAGGCATAAGCAACCGCACCAGGGCCAACAAAGGTTTTTAGACCACATCAGGTCGACTGCTCAGGCCACGGAGCCAGGCAACAAAAATGAGGAGAAAGGGGATCAGTATCAAGCACTAAGTCTTCCTGCAAGGGATGGGCCACCAAGAGGCCAGGAGTGCCACCCTTCTAGAGAGCATTGCTGGACAGAATGAAAATCAGGCCATAATAGGGAACTAAAAGAAACCATCAGATGAAATCATAAAAAAATGAAGAGTTAAAAGCTAAATGTTAACACTCCTCAATCCCCAATTTTAATTGAGCATTTACTTTTCCTTTTCTCAATATATTTATTTGAAAAGAGATTCTTACTCTGAGTTTTTATTGTGGGGACAGGATGGGAGATGTAATAAATAATACTTCTTGGAGAGGTATTACTCTTCTCCAAGAAGTATTAATAAATACATATTTATACAGATGGGAGAAGTAATAACAAGTGTACACATGTTCTCACTCATAAGTGGGACTTGAAAAAGAGAACACATGGACATAGGGAGAGGAAAAACACACACCGGGCCTTTTGGGGAGTAGGGGTCAAGAAGAGGGACAGCCTCAGGACAAATAGCTAATGCTTGTGGGGCTTAAAACCTAGATGATGGGTTGATAGGTGCAGCAAACCACCATGGCACATATATACCTGTGTAACAAAACTGCACATTCTGTGCCTGTATCCTGGAACTTAAAGTAAATAAAATAGTAAATAAGTAAGTACACTAAATGAAATTTAAAGGTAAAAATGTTAAGTATATTACCAACAAAGTTTAGTGGATTTTTCAAATAAAAGAAAATAGCTAGATCAACAAGCATCACCTCAATGAATTTGGATAAAAACCTTAGACAGGTGAAGTAGCTTGCCCAATGTCACATCAAATTAATAATCTGACACCTTGGATGGCAAATCAGGTTGCTAACTCTCAAATTAATTTCTTTCAGGTTTTTTCACTAAAACAGTTGCCACCAAGCTCATTTGCCAGAATATTTTTCTGCAAATACATGGGTGTCAACATAGGCTTATGCTAAGAGCCTGACACGAGAATCTCCTTCAGGCCAAAGTGCCTGCTCTACTACTGACTGTGCGACTTGGCCAAGTCCCTGAGGCATCTCTGTGCCTCTGTGTGCTGCATCCACAGAGCAGGAAAGACAGCAACCTGAGCTGCTTCATACTAATTAACAAAGGAAAGAACACCTGCAAAAAATGCTTACAGCAAGACTTAGAACAGGAAGGACTCAATAAATGCAATTATTATTACCAAAAATTGAATCTGAACTTAGAATGTGTTACCATTTGTTAGTAGGAAAATCAATATAAAAAATTACCACACTTTACTGCACATATAGATTCTCTATTCCTTTCTCTCTCTAAATAAACAAACTTTTAAAATGGGTGACTGCAGAGCCTTTATTTCTATTGTGTGTGCCTTAAGGTATGAAAGGGACACAATGATCCAATATCCCTGCGACTTCCTAGACCACAGAAATGTATGAGGCAGAAGGAATGTTTGAGTTTGAAAGGGTCCTCAAGGTGGGATGGTTCCTATAGTACACACTGTCAGGCTTAAGAGAACTTTTACCCTCCCACTGAAATAGGCATGAAGGTGATGATTACATTATAATAATTACTGACTATGGCTCTTTCAAGTTTCCCTCACACTGAAGTTCTCAACTCTTCATAGCTTTTAAGAATTGCCTGGGGAAGTTTAGGAAAATATAGATGTTGGAAATTCAGTTTTTAATTCAGTTTTAAGTTTCTAAGGTGGACAGCTAGGGCTTAGACCACTGCCTAAAACTACAAAGCTTTTCTGATTTGTTTTGTTTTGAAATGGAGTCTGAGCCTTTCAGCCCCTATCAGACACATTGTTCATTACCTCTGAAAGTGCTTTCATTGAGGAAAAACAGTTATCTCATTAAAGAATCAAAACCTTAACACTATCCATTGTTCCTCACTGAATTCTTCCTTTATAAAGCTTTCCACTGATATTTCCTCCAGAGAGAAATGTTTAATAAAAGCAAACAAACAAAGGAAAGAAAACATACTATACATAGTGAGACTTAACTTGTAAAATCACAATGTGGCATGTGGAAAAGCTCTGCTGGATTTCAGATCCATGAACTAAGAGTGGTTATTAGCAGCTTTTGCTAAGGGAATATACAAAATTATGTCTTTATAATATGGTACTATAAATGCTTTCCAAATAACTCTGTAGAAGACTTGTACGAGGCATGACATTACATTTTAAACATTTGTAGGGATAATCCCTACTATAATGACTTTCACATTTCACACTTCTTTTAGATATCTTAACCATTTAATCTCTACTTAAGCTAAAAATTCGGCAAAACAAAAAAGAATCCAACGTTCACAACACTCGGGCCAGTGTGTTTGAGAAGTCTGATTATTTCAAGCAGGGCTTTAGGCTATGAGTGGATCAATTATTTCATTTGAGTGTAAGAACATGCAGTAATTGTTTCATATTACTCTAGTACACATTCTTGAAGTCTTATGAGGATTCTATTTGGTTATGCACAATATCAATATGCTTATCTTTCTGCATGAACAATATATGAATATATAGATGATAACAATATATTTGTACAGATCCTTCTTTTTGGTTCTTCTCCTAACTGCCTGCAGAAGCAAAATAAGACCACATTCTTATATTATCTATAAAATACGACTACTAAAGGGGTGACTTGGCTCCTTCCCTAAGTAACTACCCTCAGGGCAGTACCACAGAGATCTGGTAGTTTGTTCCATTATAAATTAGCTTTATGACCCTTAGGCAAATCACAGAGCCTTCCTGAGCCTTATTTTTCAAATGGGGATACCTACTTCAAAGCACACCGAAAGATTAAATGAGAAAGGTAAAATACTAAAATATTGCCTGTCACATAGTGTAAGCAAATAAAGCTGCAATAAGAGGAAATGGCCTGAAAATACACTGCAAATGAGGGAAGGTGTCTGTCACATTCAGTCATAAAGTGTGTCTTGTGTGATCAAGTTGATTAGCATTACATTCTAGGAAACCTTATTAGTAATATAATCAATTGTAATTTATTCAACTAGCTATAACCTAACAGTAAGAAGAGAAATTGGAAAAAGGGAAGGAAAATAAAGAAATTTCTAATTACCAAGTAAAGCATATCCTTACCTTGCCAAGAAAAAAAAAATTCCAAGTTATAAAGGAGTTTCTTTTGAGTCTGATTAGCATGAATCAGTCCACAAGAAACCAGCATATTAGACTGTGATAGTGTAAAACATATATTTAAACTTCACCCCATTTCCTGGTATATAACTCCTAAAATCCTTACAATTGCCAGTGACATATTTTTGTATGCTAATGAGTGAACTGATGGATGACAGCCCTGAGGTTACTTTAGGATGGGGCTGGTTACCTGAAGGACCAAGGCATGGTCAAAGGGTTGGGACTTTCTGCCCCATCTCCCAGCCTCCAGAGAGGAGAGAGGGTGTGAAAGTTAATTTGATCACCAATGGCCAATGGTTTAATCAATAATGCCTATGTAATGAAGCTTCCATAACAGCCCGAAAGGACAGGGTACAGGAAGCTTTCAGACAGCTGAACACATGGAGGTTCCTGGAGGGTGGAATGCCTGTAAAGCACATGGAAGCTGTGTCCCTTCTCCCTTACCTTGCGCTATACGCATCTCCTCATCTGTAGAAGAAATATGTAAAATCCTTTATAATAAACCAGTATATGAGAAACAAAAAAGAAAAAAGAAAGAAAAATAATAATAATAATAAACCAGTATACGTAAGAGTTTCCCTGAGTTCAGTGGGCTGCTCTAGCAAATTAATCATATCCAAGGAGGGGGTTGTGGAAACCCCAATATAGTCGATCAGAAGCACAGGTAAATTCACCTGGAGTTTGAGACTGGCATATGAAGGGGCAGAGAAAGGAGGGAGAGTGCTGGGACTGGGCCCTCAACCTGTGGGATCTGACACTATTTCCAGGTAAATAGTATCAGAGCTGAACTGAATTAGAAGACAGCCAGCTGGTGTCAGCTGCAGAATTAATTGCTTGCTTGATGTGTAGGGGCAAAACCACCAAACTTGTGGTCATGGCTTCTTTGTTGACTGTTGTGGTATGACAGCAACAAAGGAAAAAACAGTTTTTTTCACTCTCATAGACCTACTTAATTAAGGACCAAATCTTACTTTCTTTGTACAATGGGTTCAGGTGCTACAGAAAAAAAAGAGTTCCAAGCCTTGGGAAGAGGAGGCTAAGGAACAGGCAGAGCTATCCTGGGTACAAGAGGACATGGAGTGGCCCATGGGCTGGATTTCTGCTCAGCTTGCCTCAGGCCCTTGGTGACCTCATGAGATTCTCAAACCCTACGAAGCCATACCCAAATCTAATGCATTATCTCTTTCTACACATCTTTTTTTACTCTGAATAGAGTACACCAAAATGCACATGTCTACATATGTTCATTTATCCACCCAAATGTGTGTGCTGAGTGCCTACAACGTGCCAGGTGCCCTGGAGAACACACAGATCCACGGTCATCTCAGCTCACTCGTATTCCCCCAGTATTCCATGATTACAGCAACTGAACTTTTTATCAGAGCTATTTGTGTATATTTGCTTCTTCCCCTTTAAATTATAACCTCTTCTTGGGGAAGGGCTGCCTTTTCATCATCTTGTTTCCCCCAGCAATTAACAGAGTGTGGCACTTACAGAAATTATCCAGTAAATATTTACTGTACTAAATCATTCTCAGGAAGCCCACAGTCTCCTTCCCCTGAGGTCTTCAGATTTTAAGACCATCTGCCTGAGGTGGCTACATCTTTCTAAATTTGGCTGATAGTGCAATATGAAATAAAATGTTTCAAAACTGGAAAGTGTGTTTACCCACCCTAAAACTGTAATTTCAGCCAAAAAAAAAAAAAAAATAGAAGCAGCAAAAAAATGGAATTTAGGAAGAGATATGAAATCATCTAAACATTTTATATATAGGCGACTGCACTTCCCAATGGTGAAACACTCAAGTGAAGGATCAAGCACCAGCACCACTGACTTGCTCTTGACATCCCGATCCTGGCAAGAGATGGCACACATCCGCTGTAAGCAGGCAAAGGATGCTACTGTTCCCCCTGTAGAGATCTAGCAACTACAGTGTTTGTTCAGAAACTTGGGTGGGACAATAGGGAACTCAGTCTGAGAACATTTTAAAAGTAGATGAAGGCCAGGCACAGTGGCTCACGCCTGTAATCCCAGCACTTTGGGAGGCCAAGGCAAGCAGATCGCCTGAGGTCAGGAGTTCCAGACCAGCCTGGCCAACATAGTAAAACCCTGTCTCTACTAAAAAATACAAAAATTAGCTGGGCGTGGTGGCACACACCTATAGTCCCAGCTACTTGGGAGGCTGAGGCAGAGGAATCACTTGAACCCAGGAGGCGGAGGTTGCAGTGAGCCGAGGTGGCACCACTGCACTCCAGTCTGTGCAACGGAGGAAGACTCAATCTCAAAATAAATAAATAAATAGATAAAGATAAATTACAGACCCTCTAAAGATCCATTGAAGTCTAGAATTCTACTGGCCTTACGAAACTGACCATAAAATTAAAAGTGCAGGATCAAAAAGAAGCCTAGGACCATCCCTCCAATACTTATTTTCATTCCCAAAGGGTGAAAGGCAGAAGGTAAAGGTGAAGGCAAAGAGGAGGAACAAAATATTCCAGGCATCAAAACAGCACCTTTCTGATAAGAAAATACCTAAGGAGTTAAAAATTCTTACTAGAAATCTGAAAGATGAAACACAGACCACTATAACACTACAGTGCCAGCTATCTTGGAAAATTCTATCCATCTTTGTAAGGACAAGAATTTGGAGCTAAGCCCAAACTTGTCTCAGTCACTTCTCATGATAATAATTTTGACTTCTCCCACAGAACAAGTCTCCTAATCCTCTGATAAACAAGTTTCTAAGCCTTTAAAATGGTTAAGTGAATAAATCCTAACTTTGCCAATGGGAAAATGAGGGCATCAAATGGTAAAATCATCTACAAATGAGTAGACAACAAGTCAGTAATTAAATAAGATGCTACCTCCTCAGTTCCGACGCTATCACACAATTTGTAAATTTTAAACAAGGGACGCTTTACTGTAAGTTAACTGGAGAATAATAGGTCACTGCTAAAACTTCCCCACTCCACAATTATAAAAAATTACTTTCCATATTTTAGTTTTAAATTTACATTTAATACTTTTTTCCTTTATTTCTGCATGTGGAATGAATTCCAGATCTAATTTTTTTCCAGTCTGTTAGCCCAATTCCAGGTATTCTCTCTTATTTTAAAATGTAATTTTATTTATGTTTTTACTGTTTGAGTTGCTTTTGATGTGGATCCAGATCATTTCTTTAAGAGCACAGAGGAAAGTAAAGCTGTGCTTCCTTGAAAAACCTGTTGTGTACCAGGTAGTCTTTTTTCTTGGTTGAAAATTCATTTCAAATGCTATTTTAACATGGGTTACAATGGGACCCTAATTAAAAGGGACATCACAAATCCACACGACATATCTGCTGATAAAAAGTATGAATGAAGTTCAATTGCTTTGGTTCTTTTAGTTTTTCTTTCCTTAAACCTAGGTGGGAAGCAATTCCAATTTCCTGTGCTGAAAATGTTAATTCTCTCCCTCTAGTTTTATTTCCACATCAGAATTTACTCAGTCTCAACGATTTTCATTAGTATGTCAACCAAGTCTCTTGATTCCCATTAAGAGGGAACATAGTCTTTTCAGGCAAAGAGTCTATCTCTACTGTTCTCTCCTCCAACCCACCTCTTGTAAGGACTTTCACAATTTCACCACTCAACATGTTTGTACTTATGTATTTATAATTTATAAGAAATACCTGGTGGATATCCATCCCTCCTCCAGTGGTATTTTGCCAGTTTAAATGCTTATCCTCAAATCATTTTTAAAGGCAAGCTCCCAGGCCATAGACCTCAAAATGCACTAATGCGCATAAAAGACAAAGGCTATGGAAACAAAGATTGATCAAGGGACATGGCAACTAAATGCAACGTCTGACCCTAGAGGGACCCGATATGGAGGGGGAATGACACTGCAAAGGACATTTTCAGGCAAATGGTAAAACTGGGATACAAATAATAGATTCTGTGTGAGTAAGGAATCGATATGAAGCTATCTGAAGTTGACAACTGAACCTGTTACCCAAGCAAATATCTCAATCGCACCTGAGGGCTTTGGGGTATAAGGTCAGGAAGTGTGTAACTTGAAAACTGTGTGTGTGGGTACATGCATGTGCCGTGTGCATGTTGTATAGACACAGACTAAGAGGAAAGGATAGGAATCCATGTTTGACAATCCAAGGCTGGAGGACAAATGTCCTGGGGGTGGTTACTTCTGACGGGGCTCCTTCACAAGCCCATCTTATTTCCTGCTGCTAAAGGAAATGCAATATTGTGAATACACGCAAGTAAGGGAGCACCTCTGCCTTTATTCTGCAGCCAAGGAAGGGGCTTAGGCGACAGTACTCTTGGCCCTGGGCAGAGCAGGCTGGACTTCGCCCCACCACTCCCTGGATCACCTTCCTCACAACAGCCACCCTCAGCGGGTCCAGGGCACATCCTATACTGAGAGAGAAGCCTTTGGCAATTCTTTACCCACCAACATGCTCACGTGTTATGACTCTAATATAAGAGATGCTTCATGCAGATAATATACAAACCAATTATAAAAAGCAGATCCTTTTAAATGCATTCAAGGATGCTCACAGGAACTCATTAATGACTCCTTTCAAAGCCTCCATCCAGAAGCTTTGAAACTAGGCAGCTCCAAAATTCAAATGAGCTTTCTTAAAACAATGCTCACCCATGTTTGCTGTGGAGGAGTGACAAAATAAAAACGTACACTCTATCATCCTAGGGAAACTGAAACAATCTTTATAAAAAAATTAATGGTACACAAAAAACCCAATTTAAAAAATCAACACGCCTCTCTGAAGTGAGGATGCCTTGCTTGCGGGCTTACCTGAGCAGGGAAGAGCAGCAGACTCCTACTCACAGCCTGGGCAAGAACCTACAAAATAAGAAAGAGACCTATTCAGACTCCCAGGACAACTCTTGGTCAGCAGTTTCAACATGTGATCTGAGGAATCCCCAGGGTCCACAAGGTCAAAACCATTTTCATGTTGATATGAAGGCACTATTCAACTTTTCTACTCTTCAACTCTCCCCAAAGTAAAATGGAGTTGTCCAGAGGCTGAGGAACATACAATAGCACAAGAGACTGACTGCAGAAGCAGGTGACACAATCCAGCTATCTTCTCTTTAGCCACACATTAATGAAATTTGCAAAAGTATACAACAATATTATACTGCTCATTAATTTGTTTTGAAAAAATGTTTTTATAAAATGCTATCTATAATAAAATATAAAGCTGTTATTACCATCATTTTAAATTAATAAATATTTTTTAAACTTCTCAGTTTTAATTCTAGTATGGTAAACATCAACAGAGAGAAGCCACCTAATAAAAAGCTCCTTGGGACTCCAATAATCTTTAAGAACTTCAAAGGAATCCTAAAACCAAAAATTTCGAGAACTCCAGCTATCCATTTTGGTACTAAATTCTGTTGAACTGCATCTTCTTTTAATGATAATGGCGATGGTCAATATTAGGTATGCAGCACTATGTACTAGACACTCTACTAAAACACTTATTTCCAATCTCACCACCACGTTAAAAGAAAATAACAATTGGCCTTTTCTGCCTCCCTGGTTGAGGAAACTGGCACTCAAGAGACTGGTTATTTGCCCCAGGTGAATCACCAAGCACAGGATGTAAACTCAAGTCGGCTAGACTCCTAAGATTGTGCTTTCAACACATTCTTTTTTAAAATAATCAACGTAAGAATTTCTGCAAACTAAACTATAGCAAAGTGCTCACACTTCGACCTGACACTGCATAGACTCAAAACGCAACAAAATGGAGTATACACTTCAAACAAAACTATATGAACATGGGTTTATGAAGACAGTGTGGCTCTCTGAATGCTGGCAAGATCCAGCACTGCTTCCTACAAAAGACAAGACAGACCCCAAGAAGGAGGGTACCCCAGAGACAGTCTCAGTTTACACCTGTTAACTCAGCATAGCATTAACAGTGTTCCTTTCATTTTGAAAGGAGATAAACTACAAAGTCACCTACCAAGAAGGCTATGACTAGCCTTAGTTTTAGATAACCCTCCTTTTTCAATCTGTCTCCATTTTTATGAAGCAAAGAAACAATAGATGAAAAATTACTAGCAGTCCCTCAATTGTGGCTGAATATAAGATTATGTGCAGTGGTTAGTGTTAGGGTGGGGAAAGAAATCTTCACATTGACAATTTTCACATCCAATATAGACAGTTCTGAGTTTAAAAATCTAATGTATAGGCTGGGTGCAGTGACTCATGCCTGTAATCCCAGCACTTTGGGAGGCCAAGGTGGGTGGATCACAAGGTTAGGAGTTCAAGACCAGCCTGGCCAACATGGTGAAACAGCATCTCTACTAAAAATACAAAAATTAGCCAGCCATGGTGGTGGGCACCTGTAATACCAGCTACTCAGAAGGCTGAGGCAGAGAACTGCTTGAACCCGGGAGGCAGAGGTTGCAGTAAGCCGAGATCACATCACTGCACTCCAGCCTGGGCAACAAAGCGAGACTCTGTCTCAAAAAAAAAAAAAAAA
>PVKP010011640.1:0-10868 GCA_004027715.1 Plecturocebus donacophilus | reverse complement strand
CCAAAAGGTGGAAGCAACCTACTAGGCACCCATTACAGATGAATGCAGAAACAACATGTGGGAAATACGTCCAATGAAGTATTATTCAGCCTTAAAGAGGAAGGAAAGTCTGACATAAACTACAACATAGATGAACCTTGAAGATACCACGCTAAGCAAATAAGCCAGTCACAAAAAGGACAAATACTGTATGATAACATTTATATGAAGTATGTAGAGTAAGTCAATTTCTTAAAATCAGAAAGTACAATGGTGGTTGCCAGGGATGAGAGTGAGGAGAAATGGGGTTACTGTTTAATAGCTAGAGAATTTCATTTTTCAAGATGAAAAGATCTGAAAATGTTTATGGTGATGGTTGCACAACAGTCTCAATCTACTTAACATCAGTGGATGTCTAGTACTGGGTCAGGGACTCAGACACAGTACTAGATATAAGGTGGACCTCATGTTCCTGTGCTTTGCAAATACTGTGTCTTTTACAGACTGAAGGTTTGTGGTAACTGCATTGAGTTAGTCAATCGGCACCATTTTTCTGACACTTAAGTGCTCCCTTGGTGTTTCTGTGTCACATTTTGATTCTTGCAATACTTCAAACTTTGTCATTATTTTTATATTTGTTCTCGTGACCTATGATCAGTGATCTTGGATATAACTAGTGTAACTGTTTTGGGGTGTCATGAACCACATCCATATAAAACAGTATTTAATCCATAAATATTGTGTTTTGACTGCTCCACCGACCAGCCTCCCCATTTCTCTACCTCTCCTCAGACCTCCCTATTCTCTGAGACACAACAAATATTGAACTTAGGCCAATTAATAACCATACAATGGCCTCTCTGTGTTCAAGTGCAAGGAAGAGTCAAACAACTCACTTTAAATCAAAAACTAGAAGCAATTAAGCTCAGTAAAGAAGGCATGTCAAAAGCCAAAACAGGCCGAACGCTAAGCCTCCTGTGCCAAACAGCCAAGTCATGAATATAAAGGAAAAGTTCTTGAAGGAAATTAAAAGTGCTACTACAGTGAACATACAAATAATAGGAAACTAAAACAACCTTATTGCTGATATGGATAAAATTTGAGTGTTCTGGAAAGAAGATGAAACTAGCCACATTTCCTTAAGCCAAAGCCTAGTTCAGAGCAAAGTCCTAACTCTCTTCAATTATACGAAGGCTGAGACAGGTGAGGAGGCTGCAGAGGAAAATCTGCAGGTAGCAGAGCCTGGTTCCTGAGATACCAGGAAAGCTACACTAAACAGCAAATGTTCAGTGTAAATGAAACAGCCTTCTATTAGAAGATATCCTATAGGACTTTCATAGTTAGCGAGGGGAAGTCAGTGCCTGGATTCAAAGCTTTAAAGGACAGGCTAATTCTCTTATTAGCAGTTAATGCAGCTGGTGACTTTACATTGAAACTCATGCTTAGTTACCATTCCGAAAATCTTAGGGCCCTTAAGAATTATACTAAATCTACTCTGCCTGTGCTCCATCATTGGAACAACAAAGCCTGGATGACAGAACATCTGTTTACAGCATCGTTTACAAAATATTTAAAGTCCACATTGAAACCTAGTGCTCAGAAAAAAAGATTCCTTTCAAAATGTTACTGTTCACTGACAATGCACCTGGTTACCCAAGAGCTCTGATAGAGGTGTACAAGAAGATGAACATTGTTTCATGCCTTCTAGTAACTTCCATTCCACAGCCCATGGATCAAAAAGTAATTCTGACCTTTAAGTTGTATAGAAGTACTTTTCTTAATGTTATAGCTATCACAGATAGTAATTCCTCTGGTAGATTTGGGCAAAGTAAACTGAAAACCTTTCAGAATCACCAATCTAGAGCCATCAAGAACATTCGTGATTCATGGGTAGAGGTCAAAATATCAACCTCATTAAAATGAGTTTAAAAGAAGTAGACTCCAACCCTCAAGGATGAATCTGGGGGTCTCAACATTTCAGTAGAGGAAGAAATAGCAAGAAAACTAGAATGATCAAACTTGAATGCATGAGGAGTTGCTTTCTGCAGATGAGCAAAGAAAGTGGTTTCCTGAGATGGAATCTGCTCTTGGTGAAGATTACATGAACATTGTTGCAAAGGATTTAGAATATTAGGTAAACCTGGCAGGGCTTGAGGGGAGAGATTCTAGTCTTGAAAGAATTTCTACTTTGGGACAAATGCTATAAAACTGCATGAAGTGGCCAGGCACAGTGGCTGATGCCTATAATCCCAGAACTTTGGGAGGCCATGGTGGGTGGATTGCCTGAGGTCAGGCGTTTGAGACCACCCTGGCCAACAGGACAAAACTCTGTGCCTACTAAAAATACAAAAAAAAAAAAAAGCCAGGCATGTTGGCACATGCCTGTAGCCCCAGCTACTCGGGAGGCTGAGGCAGGAGAATCACTTGAATCTCAGAGGCGAAGGTTGCAGTAAGCTGAGATTGCGCCACTGCACTCCAGCCTGGGCAACAAGAGTGAAACTCCATCTCGAAAAAAAAAAAGAAAAGAAAAAAGAAACAGCATAAAGTCTTTCATGAAAGAAGACCCAATTGAGTGGCAAACTTCACTGTTGTCTTATTTTAAGAAATTGCTGTAGCTAGCCCAACCTTCAGCTACCACCACCCTGATCAGTCAACAGTCATCAACACTGAGGCAAGATTCTCCATTCACAAAATGATTTGACTTGCTGAAGGCTCAGATAATCATTTGCATTTTTTAGTAAAAAGTATTTTTGAATTAAGGTTTGCACATTTTTTAAACATAATGCTATAGCATACCTAATGAACTCCAGTATAGTGTAACCGTAACTTTTATATGCACTGGAAGAAACAAAAAAATCTGTGTGACTTGCTACAGTGAAATATTTGTTTTATTGCAGTTGTCTGGAAACAAGAACACCTCCGAAGTATGCCTGTACTGAAAAGCAACCTGGGGAAGCCTAGGTAAAATACATTACTGAACTATAAAAGATAAATGTTTCTTGCAAAAAGAAAAAAAAAAAGCACAATATTCTACAATTTAAAAAATCCAAAGCCTCTGAAGCATCAGTATTTTTCAAAATTTTTGGATCCTTTTTTTTCTCTAAGGAAGCTTTCTATTCTCATCTATATTCTTTATGCTAATACATTATGAAAGCCTCAACTCTGGTTTACAAAATGTCTTTTAAAGTCCTGTTAATGAAACAATCTGTGCTTTGTGACTAAATATCTTGTGCTTAATGTCTCTTTTCTAGGAGAGACACTTTATGCTGTAATATCCCCAACACAATGAACAGTCTGTAAAAGGCACTTTTCCTTCCTTTGATACAGCAAACATCCTGTAAACAATTAATGCTCCACTCTTTTAACTGACTGCTTTTGTTTACTGACAGGAAAGGAAACCACAAATTCTTCAAGTAGCAATAGGAACTCGAGTTTTACTTCATTTCCTACCAAGCAGGTGGTTTATATGAGGCAACTGGCTATTGTATTTTACCTTGTTTTGGCTTTAGACAGGAAAAAAAGAAATGAACTTTCAGCAGCACAATCTTCTCAAGCAACAGAACTAGGGGCCAGGAGCTGTGATGCCATGTGTGAGGGAGGAAGGTTCTCCCCTGTTCCCTGGTGTATCACTGAGAGGAGGCTCCTCACACTTCAACAGGACACTCTGTGTGAAAACCAGATTTGCAGACACACAGAGGTCTGGCTCTTTGTTCTTACCAGCAGATTCATCAGCTGTTTTCCCAGCAAAAGAAAGTTCTGAGAAAGTGAAGGCAAACATTTTCTATCCACTGAAATGAACAAAAATATTCTTCCATCCAGCTCTGTTTCTCCACTTACTGTTAGGATGGACTTGCTAGTATTTGGGAAAAGCCAGCCTCAAAAAAAGCTACTTTTTGTTTGTGTTTGTTTTGCAGCTCCACACCACCACACCTCAGAGTTTGCTATTGGCCCCAGAACACTCCGGTCTAGACTCTAGACACCAGTAAAGTCCAGTTCAGGACCACATATCCAGCACTAAGCACATGCTCCGTACTTAAAAAGCACCCAGTACATATTTTCCAAAAGAGGAGAAGAAAGGAGGAGGGAAGCAGGCCATTCCGTATAGGATAAGCAAGGGTCTGTTGAAAGAAAGAACACAGCCATTCCCATAAGGGAATCCCAAAGAATAGGCTGAACTATATGAAATCACCAGTGTTTCTCTATTTTTGACCTAAACAAAGCAGCAGTTTCGTGCACTCCAATCTAATCTCTGGTCCTTCCCTCAGTGAGCTTACCTATTCCATGCCTATTGTAGGAGCCAAGGGAAAACTTCCTCTTCATTCTCCAAAGCCCCAATGAAAAATCCACTAAAGGCAGATTAACAAAAGAAAAGGCAAATGTATTAATATGAACAGAAGTCTTACAAAATAAAAGAACTCAAAGAAATGGCCAGATGGGTTGAACTTTTTCTGAGGTTACAGAAAGTATGGGAGCTTCAAGTGTTACTGAAAAGGGATCCCGATCCAGACCCCAGAAGAGGGTTCTTGGATCTCACACAAGAAAGAATTTGAGGTGAATTCATAAAGTGAAAGCAAATTTAGTAAGGAAGTAAAGAATTAAAAAATGGCTACTCCACAGGCAGAGCAGTGGCATGGGCTGCTCAACTGAGTATATTTATAGTTATTTCTTGATTATATGATAAATAAGGGGTAGATTAATCGTGAGTTTTCCAGGAAAGGGGCAAGCAATTCAAGAAGTCACTGCAGTATAGTTACACTATATAGGGTAACTTTCCGATGTTCCCATGGCATGTGTGAACTGCCATGGTGCTGGAGGGAGTAACTTTTAGCATGCTGATGCATTGTAATGAGCATATAATGAGCAATGAAGATGACCAGAGGTCACTTTTGTCACCATCTGGGTTTTGGCAGCTTCTTTACCACAACCTGCTGATTCAGCAAGATCTTTGTGACCTAAATCTTGTGCTGACCTCCTGTCTCAGCCTGTGAGTAAGAATGTCTAACCCTCCTGGGAAGGCAGTCCAGTAGGTGTCAGCCTTATTTACCCAGCCCCTGTCCAAGATGGAATCACTCTGGTTAAAATGCCTGACAGGAGCATGGCCAAAACCAGGTTATGATGGTACCTCAAGTTACGGTGACAGGACAGGTATGGGAAGGGGAGGAGTCCAGGCTAGCAAAGATGGCCTCGTTAGGCAGATGGAACCTCACACAGGTAGCAGCCCTCAGAGAAAACAGATGGCAATTTTTTTTTTTCAGACCTTTATAGGCGTCAGACTCTCAGTTAATCTTTCCTAGATCAGGCCAAGGGAGTGCCTTGGAGAAAGCCTGGCTGCATTAATGCAGATCCCCTACAGACGCAAATCTCCCCACAGAAGACAGCTTGTCAGTTAGTTATTCTTGTATTTCAAGCCCAGTCAACAGCCATCTTGAAATAAGTATATTTCAAGATAAAATATTTGGTTCCCTTCATTATCTTTATCATCAATCGATCACTTATTCCGCTACAACACTAACCTTATCGCTCTCCTCTCTGTCCTAACAGCCAACTGCCACATGAACGACCTATAGCACCTCTAACGCAACATGCAGAGAATGGAGTCTGCATCCTCCACCCATGTTCCCAACCTGGGCTAACAGCTCCAGTCTTCTCTTACCTTCCCTCTTGTGCAGCAACCATGGCAGCTAAAGTTTCTGTCCACCTTGTGTCCCTTTCCCATACTCTGTTCTGGTTCTTGTAAGAATCCATCCCTGTCCTTGATGGAATGCTGTCCCCTGGGCTGCTCTAGGCACACCATTCCCTTAGCTCAGTGACTAGTTCAGGGATATGTGCAGGCCATGGCAAGGTCATCTACAGTCTTCTCTGGGATGATGTCAGGATCTTAAGAAGTTCAGTTCTGACAAAGGAACTAAGCTAGGAGGGGGTGGGCTGCAGCTGCTGGCCACTGCCTCATAGATCACAGAGAAAGGGCTTTTATGTAGAGCTCAACTCAGGAAAGGCAGAGCCAGGAAAGAGAGAGAGAGAGAGAGAGGAAGGAAAGAGGCCTTCTGACAATGTGTTAGCCCCTGAATCCAACAATGCCTGAAGTATGCCACCCCTAGACATCCCAGTTACTTGAACTATATCTTTCTTTTTTTTCTGGCTTAAGTTACTTTAAGTTGGATTTTTTTCACTGATAACCAACAGCTCACACAGACACATGTATTCAAAACTATACTATGCATAACTTAAATCTCAAAATAACTTTCAAATAATTCTATAATATGGCCCAAGTACCCTCGTAACTCTACCTCCCTACCTGACAGAATATACATTAAATTGCCTTTCCCAAATGAATATGCCCTAACGGTTCCTGCCTCTGTTCCTTCTATCAAGATATTCCCATTACCCAAAATAAGCAGCACCCTTTGTGCCTAAAAGGTTCTCATTCTCCACAAAACTTTCTCAGACATTTCCAAAGGAAAAACTATTAAAGAAAAACTTCCTAGATTGAAAGTATCTCTTCCTCTCCACTACTCATTTAAAATACTACTTGTACCTTTGGCTGGAACATTTTTCAGTCTGTCTCTTATGTAACTTCATAGATATGTCTGTACCTTCAACTGTGAATTCTTAATGGGTAGAAGCCTTATGCATAATAATAAACAATTGGTGAAATGAATAAGCAGGCAAGCTTCTTGCATTCAAGAAACATTTGCTGCTGATGATATTATTATTAATTCACTGTCTATGCTTTTTCCATAATTTTTTTTCAACTTTCATTTTAGATAAGGGGGTACATGTGCAGATTTGTTACATGGGTATACTGCACCCAGGCAGTGAACACAGTACCCAAGAGACAGTGTTTTATCCCATCTCCTCCCTCCTTCCTCCCTCTAGTAATCCACAGTATCCATTGTTCCCATGTTTACGTCCATAGGTGCTCAATATTTATCCTCTGCTTATAAATGAGAACATGTAATATTTAGTTTTCTATTCCCTGAATTAATTTGCTTAGGATTATGGTCTCCAGCTCAAACCATGTTGCGATAAAGGACATGATTTAATTCTTTTTATGGCTGCATAGTAGTCCATAGTGCATATGTAACAAATTTTTGTTATTTAATCCACCACCGATGAGCAGCTAGGCTGATTCCATGTCTTTGCTATTGTGAACAGCATAGTTATAAACATGTAAGTGCATGTTTTTAGTATGTGACCTATTTTCCTTTGGTTATATACGCAGTAATGGAACTGCTGGATCGAATGATAGTTCTAAGTTCTTTGAGAAATCTCCAAACTGCTTTCCACAGTGGATGAACTAATTTGCATTCCCCCCACAACAGTGTATAAGGGTTCCCTTAATTTTTTACATTAATTCTTCTCTGAACTTTTAAGAATAAATAACTAAGTTACTGTAATTACTGGGATAGCCTCCATGAGGTGCTGAAAATTCTGTGGCTCTTTCAGTATTTCCCACAAACAAGATACATTGAAGACTGCTTGGAAACCAACACATCCCTGCTAAATTAAAGCTAAAAAGCTTTAACTACTCCACAATGACCACAAAGTGCAAATTTCTAGTCAAGGCAACCAGGCCACTGGCAGTATCTCCCATTTATTTTTTCAGCTTCTTGTCCTGCTGGCTCTTGTTCTCACACTCAAATAGTTATTCTTCCAACTCGCCAAGGTAAAGGGTGGAGGAGTGAAAAGTCATGATGTTGCTTGGTGAACACTCACCTCTTCCACACAATTTGTAAAACATTACAAATAATGGTATCGTTTTAGTATGGGAAGCAGGGACAATTTTATTAGCAGAAAAGATGTAAGTTAAGAAGTCGTATGCATTGCCACAAGGATGCCTATCCAGGAAAAAAAAAAAAAAAGAGCATAAAATTTAGCATACATAGCTGATATATGTTTTTCCATCACTTACTAGTTTGCTTTTATCATGTGCTTGTAGACAAGCAAAACATTAAAAATGAGAAAATACCATTCATTAAAGTAGTAGTTTATATTTATTATCTTAAGAGTTGAATAGTGATCCAGCCCAAAGACCATCCATGGTCAAATGGAGCACAATGAAAACCATGGTGCCCTCCATTCTCTGTGTAGGTTGTATAAAGCTCTAACTTAATTATGTTTCAATGCCATAAGCATTTTAAGACTGGGGAATTCTATTATAAAACTGAAATAGTACTCATTAAATCAATAAACAGAGAATAAATTGTACATGTGAAATTTAATAATATTCTCTGCTTTATGGACAGCTACTAAAAGCAACCATAATAAGCTAAAGTCTAAATTCACTCAAATGACTACAGGTGTCCATGAAAGGTAAATATGCCTCAAGTTGATAACTTGGCTAACAGTACTATCTCCCTTTTCTGACACTGAAAGATGCTGGGGCTCAGAAAATGATACACCAAAAGAAAGGCCTCAAAAGCAGCTCCCTCTGCTCTCTTGTCTCTGGTCTCTCACTCACCTTCAAAGCAAGCCACAGAAACTAGAAGTCCTCTTCCCCAAGATAGGTCATAGAAACTAGAATCCCTTTTGCCCAAAGCTAGCCATGAAACCTAAAAATATTAACCCTCTTCTGCTTTCTGTATAAAAACTGGCCATAAAGAAATTATCTGACCTACCATGTTTTATTGCAGATCATAAGACACCCATTCTAGAGAGAGTCCTGCACCACACCCAAAAGGAAGGAGTGCATGCTCAGAGAGGCAAAGAAGAATCTAGACAGACAGGCCTTGCTGCAGGGCTCCCCGTTCAGTATGTTAGCATTCAATCATATTCTTTTAGTCCAATCATATTTCTACACAGCTATGCATACTTTGTTGAACCTAAGCATAGAAATGGACAGTTTCTCCTGTATCTGTGGGTTTTCATTCTCAAGGCTTCCATGTCATATAAAACTGTGATTAAATAAATTGTATTTCCTCCCCTTAATCTGCCTTTTGTCAGTGATTTTCAGTGGACCTTTTCCCTTGGCCCCTACAAAGGGACAGAACCCATTATCAGATGAACTTCTTAAATCATACTTAAATGACTACTTACATAAAATGCTAGATAAAAAAGCTATGATGAGTTGGGTCAACTAGACAGAAGAAAAATAAGAAAAGAAAAATAAATTTGTAGAGATTTGTCTATAATAGGCTTGAGCACTTCTGGAAGAGAAGAAATAAATCCATCAGTGGGAGGTTATATAACTATATTGCCATATATGGGGGAGAAAGTAAGTACTGCAGCTGACGTGTATCAAACATTCACTAAGTATACGAGGATATTTCATTTAAGCCCCATTACTTCACAGTGTTCCGATTTAAACGATTATATATCTACTCAATTGGGGTAGAGATCTTGATTTTATACACCTAAAAGTAGAAACACAAAGCTAACTTCTGTAATGAATGTACAATTTGGGGAAATACAGTGAAACCATTTGAAATGTAATAAAAGGGAATAATCTTTACTTATCCATTTAGGTAATTTGCTGTATTCAAATAAACACGACTTCTATCAATTTTCTCAGCAGTAGTACATTAGAACCAAAGATGACAGTTCTACAAACACAGCAGAACATATTCTTTTGAAGGCTTACACTTCTTTTCTAGCTGAGTGTGCCTTTCTCCCCACAGTAAAAGAAGGTATTTACAACCTCATCTATGGAAATGGTCACAGGATCACCACAGAACAATTCAAATCTCATTATATAAGCACAGATGAAGAGGGCAGTGTCTGTCTAAGGGGACCAGGGGAAAGGAACAGACCAAAGGTTAATGCATAATGGAAACTGATAGAAAGAGAATAATTTTCTTCTTTAATATTCTCTCTCCTCATCTCTCTTCCTGTGTTTTTTACATCTCCAAAATTACTTCCTACTCCAAAAAACAGCTTGATACTGGAAGCTCTGCACACATGTAAAAAATGAAGCACAACAATGAAACAACACAAAGAGAACAAAGGAGGAAGAAGGCCAATCCTGGAAGACTCATTCTCCACAACGAGGTTCTCTTAATCTAAAAACCTACCAAGGGAAGAAAACATAGAAAAGAAGCTGCTAAGAGGGCTGATACTGAACATGCAAATCAAAGGGCTTATAGCAACCATAGAAAGTAAAGATGCAGGTTTGGTAATAACACAGCTACTGACTTGCAAACACTCCAAAAATGCTTGCTGAACTGAATTAAATAGTTCACAGCTTGAAGCAGGAAAAATAATGATGAGCAAGACTGGAAACGGTGGTACCTCTAATCTGTAAAAATAATAACAGCAATAAAAAGAAAACTATGTAGGGAATAGTGTTGGAATATTTGAAAACAAAAGGCCAATACAAAAAGAAGATAATATTTACTTAGCTTGGCTTCATCAGCTAAATCAGAAAAATCCCTCATGAAAGCAAAGCACAAGACTCAGTTTCTCCTTGAGGCCCTGTTTGTTAGCTCTGTCTCTGCACAGTGATACCGTTTGGGCAGGGAGTTTTGCCACAGTTCTGCAACCTGTACTCTGATATTTTCTTAGTGATCATGTGGGTCCTCTTTCTGTGTCCAGGGAACTCAATTAAAAAGACATTATTAAATAGAATGTGTAGGTTTTGCACATCCACATCCTCAGAAGCAGGTGTCCATTATAATGTATTTATTAATATTTTACCAGATGTCATTTTATCTACACAAGCCCATCATCACCACAGTTATTACTAGGGAGACCTAATGCAAAGAGCAGTTGAAGGGCACCTGGCCTCCTCTCAACAGGCTCCAAAGATGGAAAACCTGAGTGTTCCGGATTCACAGGAAGAGATCCTTGTGTAATCACACCAATCAGAAAACCGAAGAGAAAAATGCAATGGGTCAAAATACCAACTCACCAAAAAACAAAACAAAACAAAACAAAAAAATAGCTATTCTAAA
>PVKP010011639.1:0-60788 GCA_004027715.1 Plecturocebus donacophilus | reverse complement strand
AGTTATGAGTCCCAGTGCTGGCTGCTACCCCTCCCCTAAGGAGCTCAAATAGCTTACACAGCAGGCAGCCTCAGCTCTGGTGCTGGTCACCCCTCCCCCGAGAAACTCAGCAGCCTTAAGCAGATTCTAGCTGACAAGCTGTTGAGAATCTGCATGACTCCAGGGTTGGACTCTAGGCCCTGGTGGCATGGGTTCATGAGCGGGATCTTTCGATCCATGGGTTGCACAGTTCCATGGAAAATGCAGTTTCCCCAGCTGAGTAGCACGCTCACTCACCCCCTCCCTTGGCTGGAGGGTGGGGGCTCCCCTGCCCACTGTGGCTCTGAAGTATGCTGCCACACCACACTGCTCTTCCTTCCTCTCCGTGGATCATGCCAGCCACAGCCACCTAGTCAGGTGATGGGAGAACCTGAATACATTGGTGGCTGGTGCAAGAGCCCAGTATGCAAACAAGGTGCTGCAATCATAGCTTCTTAATAACCAATAGCAGCTAAGCCCTAACAACCAACAGCAGTCAAGTCTTAATAACCAATAGCAGGCAAGTAATTCCAACCAATAACAAGCCAAGTCCTATGTCAAGGCTTGTAACTTACTCAATGGCAGTCTTGCTCTCCCACAACCAATCAAGCTGTTTCACTCCCTATAAAAACCCCCTGTCTAAAAATAGCCCAAGTAATTCCCACCAATAACAGGCCAAGCCCTAGGTCAAGGCTTGTAACTTACCCAATAGCAGTCTTGCTCTGCCACAACCAAGCGAGCTGTTTCACTCCCTATAAAACCCCCTGTCTGAGAGGAGTCTGTGCGACTTCTCCGGCCCCTCCTGTCCAGACCACAGAACCTCACCCGGGAGCCTGAATAAATTCTCTTGCATTGGATTATTTTGGTTCCGGCCTCAGTTTCTTCATTTTATCCTCGGAAACAAACCTTACAACATGCTAATTAGAATTTTTTGTTTTGTTTTGTTTTTGAGACAGAGTCTTGCTCTGTTGCTGGGCTGGAGTGTACTGGTGCAATCTCGACTCACTGCAACCTCTGCCTCCTGAGTTCAAGGGATTCTTCTGCCTCAGCGTCCCGAGTAGCTGGGACTACAAGCGCATGCCACCATGCCTGGCTAATTTTTGTATTTTTAGTAGAGACGTGGTTTCACCATGTTGGCCAGAACGGTCTCAATCTCTTGACCTGATGATCCGCCCTCCTGGCATCCACAAATGCTGGGATTATTGGCGTGAGCCACCACATCCGGCCTATTATAGTTCTTTTCTATGGGAGCCTATAATCGCCACTGCTTCTAGTCCAGTAATTCTTGTTTAAATGCTTTGAGAAATTGCCACACTGCTTTCCACAATGGCTGACCTAATTTACATTCCCACCAACAATGTATGGTGTAAGTATTCCGTTTTCTCCACAACCTCTCCAGGATCTGTTTTTTCTTGACTTATCAACAACAGCTATTCTGGCTGGTGTGAAATGGGATCTCACTGCAGTTTTGATTTGCATTTCTCTAACCATCAGTGATATTGAGCATTTTTCATATGCTTGTTGGCCAAATGTACATCTTCTTTTGAGAAGTATCTGTTCATGTTCTTTGCCTATTTTTTAATGGGGTTGTTTGGTTTTTGCCTGTAAATTTATTTGGGTTCTTTACAGATTTTGGCTATTAGAACTTTGTCAGATGCATAGTTTGCAAACAGACACATGCATGTGTATGTTCATCACAGTACTATTCACAATAGCAAAGATTGGGGATAAACCAAAATGCCTATCAATGGTAGACTGGATAAAGAAAATGTGGTATGTGTACATCATGGAATACTATGCAGCCATAAAAAAAATTGATCATGTCCTTTGCAGCAACATGGATGGAGCTGGAGGTCATTATCCTAAACAAACTAACACAGGAACAGAAAATCAAATACCACATGTTCTAGCTTGTCAGTGAAAGCTAAACATTGAGTACATGTGGATACAAAGAGAACAACAGACAAAAAGGTCTACTTGAAAATGGAAGTTGGGAGGAGGGTGAGGATCAAAAATCTACCTATTGGGTACTATGTTTATTACCTGGGTGATGAAATAAGATGTACACCAAACCACCATGATATGCAATTAATTTATATAACAAACCTGCACATGTACCCCTGAACTTAAAATAAAAGTTATAAAAAGAAGAATTCAGTATTTGTAGCTGATTTCTTCTGACCTGCTTTTCTGGAGGTCACCTCTTCTTATTGTCGTATGCCAACAAAGAAACTATTTGTGTTTTTCATTTCTCATTGGATGGAATGTTCCCTCTTGGGAATTTAGTTCACTTGGCTGTCTTTTACCTCAGGTCCCTCATAAACTCAAAAATTATTATTTTGAAGATTATTTCACTTTTTTATTGTTTGAGTGGGAGCAATCCTTTTACAGTTCCCATTCTCTTAAGAGTAGGGACAGTGAAGGGTGGGGAGTTGCGGGGAGATAGCATGGGGAGAAATGCCAGATATAGGTGAAGGGGAGGCAGGCAACAAATTACACTGCCACGTGTGTACCTATGCAACAATATTATATGTTCTTCACATGTACCCCAAAACCTAAAATGCAATAAAAAAAAAGAGTAGAACCTTATCTTTTTGGTGTCTGTGGTGGTGAAGTGTCAACCTGACTGTGTTGAGGGATGCCTAGATGACTGGTGCAGCATTGTTCCTGGGTGTGAAGATGTTTCCGGGGGAGTTCAACACGTGTGTCCATGGACTAAGAGAGGAAATCCTGTCCTCAGTGTGAGTAGGTACCATCCAATCAGCTAGGGTCCTGGAGGTGACAAACAGGCAGAAGAGAGGGGGTTCTCTTTATCTCTGCTCTCCCTCTGCCTTCCATTTCTTCTCCTGCTCTTAAAGTTCAGACTCCAGGTTCTTATGGCTTTTAGACTCTGCAACTTGCACCAGCAGCCTCTTAGGGGCTCAAGCCTTTGGCCTTGGACTAGGGGCTGCAACATTGGCTTCCCTTGTTCTGATGCCTCTAGGCTTGAAGTGAGCCACACTACTGGCTGCTCTGGCCCTCCAGCTTGCAGATGGCCTATTGTGGGACTTTACCTCTGTGATCTGAGTCTATGACCTAATGAATTCCCTCTTGTACAGTTGATTGGTTCAGTCTCCCTGGAGAACCATGTGGAATCAATACTATGTTCCCACTTTTCATTTTTTTGTTGTTTACTTGAATTTTCTCTTCTTTTGTCTTCATTATCTTGGTAAGTGTTTTTCAAATTTATTCTTGTCTTCCAAAAAGTAATTTTTAACTTAATCAATTTTTTCTAAGGAATGGTTTCATTTCATTGATTTCTGCTTATATCTTTTTGATATTCCCCTTATATTTATTTGTGTAAGTTTTTTTCTAGCTTTTAGAGATGAGAGCATAATTATTGACTTTAACATTTTCTTCTCCTTTAATACAAGCATTAAAAAAAACTTTCCTCAAAACATGGTTTTGAGCTGAATCATACAAATTGTGCTTTTATTAATTCAATTATTGACATAGAAGGTTTAAGTCTAACACCTCATTGCTTATTTTTTATTGTTCTCTGTGTTATTTGTTCTTCTGGTCCTTTGGATTTCTCAGGTATTTGTTTTGTATTCCATTTATTTCCTCTATTTTTCTTCTTTATTTAATATTTTCATTGGTTATCTAGGGATTATAATGTCTATCTTTAGTTTATCCCATTCTACCCATTGTATTTCTTGATATGAAATCTCTTTAAAACACTATGCTGTTATTCTCCACTTTCTTTCCTTTGTGCAATTTTGAAATGTGTTTTATTCTACAAATAAACTTTGTAATAAATTACTTTTTTATTTAAAGAGTAAATTGTGTTTTTTAAAAATATAAGAAAAGGAAAATAGATCTTTAATATAAACTGATATAATTCCCATTTCTTTTGCTCCTCATTTCTTCTACTAGAGATGTTTCCGTATTGTACTATTTATCTTCAGCCTAAAAAATTTTCTTTATTATTTGGAAAGCTGCTTTGGAAAATCTCTGGCTTCGATGTCACCTCTACATAATTTGACCATACAATTCTAGCACACTCCCCATGAGATTTCTTCTTTTCCTCTACTTTGAAATATATATATTACCTAATTTGTCAATGTTTTCTAGTTTATAGAAAGGAGGGGGAACTATTCCAAATACCTATTCAATTATTATCCCTCTTGCACGAAATTTTTAAACTGCCTTTTGTTTCTAAATAGGAAAGAAACACGTGTTTCTCTATTCTTAAAAAGTATCACTTCGAATAAAACAATATTTTACAATAATATCATGACAATGAAAGTTCTCATTGCTTTTCCAAGTTTTCCTCTTTCTAATTTTATAGCTCAATGCAATTTTCTCTAAAAATAAAAAAAAAAGATGATGTCTTGATCTGAGACCTCATATGATCAAATATCAACATTTCATCATTGAACTTGATGCTTAATTCAATAATATTTGATTTTTAACTGTTCAACATAAGCACGTTTTGAATTAGGCTTAAGTTAGGTAAGTTTAAAATTTTTTGTGCCATCAAAATAGTCAAAAGTGTCTATCCCCCATAGCCATATATTTAAACTATGTACCACAAAAATATTTTTCTTAAGTAATAATATGATTGAGAGCAAAACTGAAATGTGAAATTAATTTTATAGGTTTCTTACAGATATCAAGCTTTATAAGGACAATATATTTTTAAATTCCATTTTTCTTATCTATCAAAATACAGCTTACATATTCTGACAAAAAAATCACCTAATTTCTCTAAACTTTAGCTCTTTTTCTTCCATACTTTCATGTTCATTGCTCAAGGCAATTGATTTTAACCAATATAATAATTAACTCCAGAATTTCAGTAGCTTAGTACAATACTGTTATGTTTCTCACTCATATTACAAATCATTTGTTTTTTAATCATCTCTCCATGCAGTAATTCAGGGCTCCCAGGACCTTTATCCTGATGGGCCACCACACTCCTTGGGCCTCTGTGGATTTCTCCACTGCTCTGTGTTCAGTAGGACTAAGGAGTAAAATGAGAGAGAGAGCAAGGATGATTATTTGAGTCTAAAGGTAGCATTAGTCCCTTGAACTCACATTCTATTGGCCAAACCTCTGTCATGTGGCTCCAAACTCACTGCAAGAAAAAAAGGGAAAAGTAGTTCCTTTGTACCTAGGAAGAGGAAATAGAATGAAGTCACTTTAAACTAGGGTCTGCCAAACTTCTGTTAAAAACAAATACTTGGGAGCCATATGGACTGAGTTAAAATCTTTGTTTTGCTACTTCCTTGTTGAAACAAATTATATAACTTCTGTGGATAATTATAGAATTTACAGGGTTGTGAAAAAGTTAAATGAGTTAACTGATACAAAGTTTTTAGCAAAGGGCTTTGCACTTGTCAGGTACTCTTACGGGCTGAATCATGTGCCTCAAAAGTTCACGTGCTGAATTTCTAACCCCAGTTCCTCAGATTCTAGCTGTATTTGGAGATGCAGTTGTTAGGGAGGTAATTAAATTAAAATGAGGCTATTAGAATGGATCCTAATTTAATATTAGGCAATCTTAGAAGAGGGAATTTGAACACAGACACACACAGAGAAGAGAAGCTGTGAAGACACTGAGGGAAGATAACCATCTACCAGCCAAGGAGAGAGGACTGGAAGAGATTATTTCACAGCCCTTAGAAGGAACCAACCTGCCAACACCTTGATCTCATATTTTTGGCCTCCAGGATTGTGAGAAAACAACCCCTGTTGCTCAAGTCACCCAGTCTGTAGTACTTTGTTACCGCATCCCTGGCAAACTAGTATGGGCACTACAACATGTTAGCTACAATTAGTGATTTCTTCTGGCAGACAGACCATTCAATCTCTGTATATAAATTTTACCATTATGTATGCGGTAACTGGGAAATGCTACTCTTTTCTGGAGAATAGATCTTATGTTACACTTTTATGAGACTAAATACCTTCTCTCTCTCAGTAAAATCCCAAATATCTAAAGCACATAATACAATGCAATTCATCTTGTGGACAATCAATAATTCTCTCCCTCCTGCTTCTACAGTTACTGCAACACCCACGTTTTATTCCCATTCCTCCAATTTGGGCTATGTGCACTTCTCTGAATCAATCATGATGTGTTAGGAGCCAGTAAAGACTTTAATCCTCAGTTTAGGAGTTCAATCAGCATTCTATAACCATAGCTAAGGCTACAGTTTTATAAATACATGATATTCATAAGGATTTATGGAAAAGAGAGCACTTCTTCTCTCTTTTCCATAAACCCGTATAAATATCATGTATTTTATATCACAGTAATCAAAATTTGAGGGATTGTATATGATTTGCTTTCTGAAATATTTCAAAGAAGGCAGTTAAGGGCTTTTAATTGATAACAATAATAAGGTTAATTATCATATCATATTATTTTAGTTTAAAGCAATCTTCAGAATCATCTGTCACCCGTTGGACTGATGTGGTAACCAAGCTACAGAAATGGTAAATAAACACCTTGCCTGATCCCCACAGATGATCAAGAGGATTAATTAGTTCAGGTCCCCTGACTCTAGGCTCTTGTTCTTCCCACTCATCACAACATCAATAATGAAAATGAAATGTGCTTTCTGCTAAAAAAGACAATTAGTAGTATGAAAAATTGAAATTGTTACTTTTCTCCCTGTCAAAAGAAATCAGATTTTTTCTGTTATACTCTGCCTCGTGCATGACTGAACATAATTATTCCGTGACTGTAGATGATCACTCTCTGAACACTTTGAGACATTGAAGTGGCATGGCAGGGAAGGGATGTCTGTGACTTTTAAACTCATCACTTGCAATGCTGAGACAGCTAACAGACCCAAAAGATGGTGACGATGATAGAAAAAGAAATACATTCTTATTATGGAGTCGTTTTAACATTTACATTGTAAAAATGATTTTAAATACCCCTACCTGCAGAGTCATGTCAAATTAAGGCTGACAGTCTGGCCTGAACAGTGAGTCCTCATTTCTAAACTACTCCTATCACTAAGCACATTAGTAAACTAACAAAATGCAAAATGAGAGTGCTCATTTCTTCTGAAAGGAAAGAGATGTGCTCCTGTGTTGTTGGAAAACACAAATATGTCACATTTTGTTTTCTCTCCTATAACAAATCGCTTGAAATGTAAAGAGAAATAGGAATGCTTTTTACACTGTTGGTGAGAGTGTAAATTAGTTTAACTATTGTGGAAGACAGTGTGGCAATTCCTCAAGGATGTAGAAATAGAAATCCCATTTGACCCAGCAATCCCATTACTGGGTATATATCCAAGGATTATAAATCATTCTATTATAAAGACACGTGCACATGTACGTTTATTGCAGCACTGTTCATAATAACAGACTTGGAACCAACCCAAATGCCCATCAATGATAGACTGGATAAAGAAAATGTAGCACATATACACCATGGAATACTATGCAGCCATAAAAAAGGATGAGTTCATCCTTTGCAAGGACATGGATAAAGCTGGAAACCATCAGTCTCAGCAAACTGACATAAGAACAGAAAAAACCAAACACCACATGTTTTCACTCATAAGTAGGTGTTGAACAATGAGAACAAATGGACACAGGGAGGGGAACATCACATACTGGGGCCTGTGGGAGGGGTGGGTGGATAGGGAAGGATAGCAGGAGGTGGGGGCCAGGGGAAGGACAGCATTAGGAGAAATACCTAATGTAGATGATGGAGTGATGGATGCAGCAAACCACCATGGCACGTGTATACCCATGTAACAAACCTGCACGTTCTGCACATGTACCCCAGAATTTCAAGTATAATTTAAAAAAATTTAAAGAGAACTATTCAAAATATGATGCTACTTTTGATAAGAAACTCATATACATGTGAATCACACATATATTTTTTGAATGAAGCATCCATTTTGCATTAACCTCTTTCCAGGAAACTGTTCAGTTGAATGAAATCCTGGATGAAAGTGGCTTTCACAGGAAAAGGATGTATCTGTCCTCTGGGTCTTCCTGGTTTGTGGAAGTGCTTCTCGTGTCTCTTTGGCAAAAAAATAGGCCTTTCTGCATCAAGAGAAATAGAAAAACTTTTAATAAAATGTAACTGCCATTCTGATACTTCAGTTCTCATTTATTCTACAGACAATATCTCCATGAATTAGGTGATTTCAAAAGCATCTAGCTCCCTTTCCTCTCTTCAATAGTTGGCTACAGAATCATCAGGCCTTAGGATAGAGGAAAATAATATTGGACTTTGTCTAATTTCCAGAACTTTACAGTACTTCATATGGGAAAGGAGTAAATTTTGTTGTTCAGCCAGGAAGATTCTACATTAAAAAATGTTTTCCTGTGTTTAAGCTCAGTAGTCTTCTGTAATTTATTTTTAAAAAAGCAGTATTCCTCTTCTAGACTTTTTTAATCATGTGAAAGGGTAGTAAAACCTGAGAACTCTTTAGTGAAACTATAATTTGATGCCCTGATCCAATACTTTTCCTTGAGAATGACAGAAATATTTCACGAAACAATGAGAATATGATTATTATCCCTATTTATTTGGAATCTTTTGGCAGCATAAAGAGCATCTTTCTTGCCCAGCATGACTTTGAACAGGCAGGTACTTTGTTTGACAGGGAAGATTATTGCATTGACTGATTTGAACTATGGGCTTAGAGACATCGATCTCCCGGGAGAAGCAGTAGCTGTGCTTCAATTCCAGCTCACTTCTTGGAAGAAATAAACTGTTTCTTTAAATGGCTTTTCAAACGGTGTGTACAACATTTGAAAAGACTTTCATTTAATCATGCTTTTCTGTATATTAGTTACTTGTCCATTAATGCCACCAATATTGCCACACATGAGCAATAGGCAAAGCTATCATAGTGATTCCAATTAGAGCTGGCTATCTCTAAAACTTTAAACAGACTAAGTAAGAATGCATCAAATCAGCCACAACAGGAAATGCTTGCCTAGTTTTTCTGTTTATTAACACGATGACCTTTCCTTTGAAGAGAGACAAGTCAAACTATAAAAAGATTCTTATTTATTTATTAATGATGAGAAAAAAACTTACAGGTCTAGAACGTATTTCTGTTTGATGATCACAAACCTTACACTGAAAATAAAAAAACAAGTCTTTTGCATGTGTTAGTGAAATGCTTGAACTTTTCCAAGTCTCTGGCTGTCTGGAAGTCTCTCCACTGCCACGACACTGCTGGCCCCTGACTTCTTGTGTCCTGGCTAACACCTTCTCATCTTTGAAGATTCTATTCAAAGTAGAGTTCCTATACAAAGCGTTTGTTAAACACTGCTCTATGTCTCTTCATTCTTCAAACTTGATCATTTCATTCTATTTATATATATATATATATATATATATATAAAACGGGGGTTATATAATAATATGTAAGAAGTATATATATATGTATATATATACTTATATATATGTATATATATACGTATATATATATGTATATATATACTTATATATATGTATATATATACGTATATATATATAAGGTTACACACTTATATATAAGTATATATATACGTATATATATACTTATATATAAGTATAAGTATATATATACGTATATATATGTATATATACTTATATATACATATATATATATGTATATATATACTTATATATATTCAACCTTGGATGTATATATACTTATATAAGATTCAACCTTGGAATCTTCTTTTCTGAATTCTCCCCTATGAGAATGTAAATTAGTTAACAGCAGGGAACTTGCATTATCTATGTTCCATTCCCATTACCTCATGTAATGTCTTGCACATTATCAATAATAAACTCATACTTAATGCTGTAATAATAGATTAATGACAAAAACCCATAATTTTCTTTTAACACATTTATTTTATATCAGTGTATGCATATACACACATTCATATATATCCTTTATATAACTGCAATCACTTATAAAATTATGAAAAATACTCAGCAATATTCAAACATGAAAAAATAAAACTATTTGACTAGATTGTTATCTCTGTGATGATCTATTCTGTACTTCTTTTCTTGTTTTGTCCAAATTTTGTCAGATGTATTTGGCACATCCTACAATAATCTTGCCCTCACCAATTATAGCATTTTTCTGACACAGAGACCTCATCTCTAGCTCACACAAAATCATTTGAAATGCCATCCATACTCATTGATCCCATGGAGTTGTCTCTGCCTATCTTGTCTACTTTCCTCTTTATCTCAGGATGGTTACATGTTCTGTTTTTCTTTATATGTGATAACTCTGCTTTTGAAAATTTTAGGAGAAATGCCTTCAGTTCCTGTATGCAAAAGATCACAGTTAAAAGCAGTTTGCAGAAATGTGTAGAATATACCTTAGAAAACTCCAGTCATCATTTACTATTTCTTTCCTCAATGCAAATAAGTAGAAAAACAGGGAGAAAAAAATCTATCAGTTTCAAATGGAATATTTAGCTTCATAAATACACATTCAGTAAGTCCTGAGTGGTGTAATATGTAAATAACATCAGTGAAAAAAGATCACTTAGTATTTCATTACAGTAGCCTATTTCTCCACACACATCTTGCATCTATTGTTTGCACGTACTCATCTGCCACAGATCTTGTCATTTATGTTAATTTCATTAGGCCAAAATGACTTTCCACACATTGAAGGTGCAGTCTATGTTTTCCTTGGTCTGGTGACTCAGGAATAGCAATCGATTTTATCTCGGAAATCTTTAATCTCTCTTTGCACATGATTACCTCAAAGTTAGCTCTAGTTACAATCTGTAGTCATTGATTTCTGCAGCATATTCCTCTGCAGAACATTGCCTGATGCTCTGTCCATTCATCCAGGAATGACTTTTCTCTGTTTTCTCCATGCTACTTCACATTCTGTAAGAATTTTAAAGACAAAGACTTTGTTAAAAGACTTGAATGTAAGACCTAAACCCATAAAAACCCTAGGAGAAAACCTAGGCAATACTATTCAGGACATAGGCATGGGCAAAGACTTCATGATAAAACACCATAAGCAATGGGAAGAGAAGCCAAAATTGACAAATGGGATCTAATTAAACTAAAGAGCTTCTGCACAGCAAAAGAAACTATCATCAGAGTGAACAGACAACGTACAGAATGGGAGAAAAATTTTGCAAACTATCCATCTGACAAAGGGTTAATATCCAGAATCTAGCAAGAACGTAAACAAATGTATAAGAAAAAAAACAACCACATAAAAAGGCGGCAAAGGATATGAACAGACACTTCCCAAAAGAAGACATTTATGCAGCCAACAACATATGAAAAAAAGCTCATCATCACTGGTCATTAGAGAAATGCAAATCAAAACCACATTGAGATACCATCTTGCACTGGTTAGAATGGGGATCATTAAAAAGTCAGGAAATAACAGATGCTGCAGAGGATGCAGAGAAATAGGAATGCTTTTACACTGTTGGTGGGAGTTTAAATTAGTTCAACCATTGTGGAAGACAGTGTGGTGATTCCTCAAGGATCTAGAACTAGAAATACCATTTGACCCAGCAATCCCATTACTGGGTATATACCAAAAGGATTATAAATCATTCTACTATAAAGACACATGCACACATATGTTTATTGCAGCACTGTTCACAATAACAAAGACTTGGAACCAACCCAAATGCCCAACAATGATAGACTGGATAAAGAAAATGTGGCACATATATACCATAGAATATTATGCAGCCATAAAAAAGGATGAGTTCATGTCCTTTGCAGGAACATGGATGAAGTTGGAAACCATCATTCTCAGAAAACTAACATAAGAAAAGAAAACCAAATGCCATTTGTTCCCACTCATTAGCGGGAGTTCAACAACGAGAACACATGGACACAGGGAGGGGAACATCACATACTGGGGCATGTCAGTGGGTGGGGAGCAAGGAGAGGGATAGCATTAGGAGAAATATCTAGTGTAGATGATGGGTTGATGGGTGTAGAAAACCATCATGGCACGTGTGTACCTATGTAACAAACCTGCACTTTCTGTACTTGTACCCCAGAACTTAAAGTATAATAATAAAAAGAAAACATGCAAACACATAAAACTCCTTTCAATTATAATTGCTTTAATCCTCTGCTGCCCTAAGTTCAAGGGGTTTATGAAAAGTGATGTCATTTAATATTCTTTGGATCAACTGAGTGTTTTGAAAACAAATAAAGCAAACAAAAAACTGGCATCCTGGACCACTTTCTCCAACTCTCATGTGCATATGAAATAACCTGGGGATCTTTTGAAATGGAGTGGGAGAGAGCCTGAGGTTCTGATCACTTACAAGGTCTGAGATGACATCAACCTGTGTGCCCAGGGCCACAACTTGAGTAGCAAGTTCTCTGGCTTCCGTTACCACCTGTGAAGTCAAGATGTCGCATAGTGGGACCAGGCACTTTTGTTCTAAGTAAGCTGCCCTGGTGGGACACATGTAACCAATGGACCACTTCCACAGGCCAGCATTTGGGAACAAATAAAATAACATGCTTTTTCATTGATGTTTTGTGTTCTGCAATTGAGTGTTCTTTATTTTTATGGAGACAGCATTCTAATAAGTCACTTTTAATTCAGTAGTTCAGTTGCTATGGGTGATTATTATACATTGAAATAAAAATGGGAAACTTGTAATTGTATCCTAAGGTAACTTACAAATGTAAGATTTATCATTTTTCAAATGGAAAACATGAGTAGGAGGAATCAATGTGCATGTACCCTATATGTGCTGTACCAATAAGTTAACTGAAATAACTAAGTATTGTTTTTCATAAATGGCTGTAATTTTCGAAAATAGATGTTACAAAACATGCTGTCACTAGCATGTAGGATTTTTCCCTTAAGATATCTCTAGCATTATTATTATATCAACCCCGACATGATAAAGCCTTTTATCAGCTTTTATTATTTAATTTCAATTTGAGAAACTTTGCCTTCAGCGAAGTATCTGAAATTATTAATGAAAAATTTGAGAAAGCTACTTATACAAAGTTGCAGTTCTTATTGGAAAAAGTATCTGGCAGTGGAATGAAGCAGATGTCAAATAATTGACTACTATTAAATATTGTATAATCATCTAGAATGATTAACTAAAATGTATTTCTGATACACATTCAATATATAGCAGGCTTAGGATAAAAATATTTTAAGCACTAAGGCTTAAGCCTCTATCATTCCCCTCATGCCTGATTTTATTAGCATGGTCTTTGACTATCATGTGATTTAACTTCAGGCTATTAATCCACTCAGGAAATATGCTAAAATGTAATTTTGTGCTAATGATGCTGTGGACATATGATTTGTATCATTTATTGGTGGTGGCTGCTATATGTGCTTAAATTTTTGTGGGGGCCACCATACTCAATTATATCTATTACTTTATAGTATTTTGTTATGTACCCAGGAATTCTTATAGTGCTATAGAGAACAAAGACAGGAACCCAGAAGATTTCTTGTACTCTGCCTAGAATCTTTCTGGATGAAAATTTTCAGAAAATTTTTATCTAAATAAGAAAGGATTTCTTTTTTAGTTTTTTAGCATTGATTATCTCTTTGAGATGTCTGATGGCTAAAGGAATACAATACTATCTTTTGAGCTCAAATCATATGGTAAAAATAGAGGCAATTACAGAGCATAAAAAAACTTGATCTTGACCTCAGCTACGTAAATAGATATTAATAATCTTGATTATACTCTTTCTACCTCTCACTTAAAATTGTAATGATGACTTTTGGAACTTTCTCTGTTATGATCATAATGTTAAATCTTTCAAATTATAGTTGAGAACTTCTATATTTTGAATGCTTAAAATATTTTTTATTCTTTCATTTGTATCTTCAACGAATACGATCTCACATTTCATTGGGAGCATAAAGAAAAAGTAAACAGAATATTGTATAATTTAAAATCTTAGCAAGTTTTGATAATTTTCACTTTATTCTTTCTAAAATTCCCCCTAATCCGTCAACCCATACTTAATAATAAGCACTGAACAATTTGGTCACACTCCTACAAATGGCACTACTAAGCTGTTATACAGACTGCAAAATCTCTTAAATAATGCCTTCTCCCATGTGTACTTACTTCTTCAGTTAGTTAGGAGAATCATACATTCCATGGTGTAAGAATAATAGTTGGATAATTTTTAGATATGAAGAAATATTTTATATCTTATTAAAGGCAACTGAAATACGCAGGGACAATGAATCTCAATCTTTAGAGAAGACCTAGGAGATAGTACATATACTTAAGCCAAAAATGTGTTAGATAATCAGCAACAGTTCTCAAGTATAAAATGCTTGATGAGCTCAGAGAGGAGAAAGAAAAATAAAACATGTGTCTAAGAATCATATTTGAATTAAAACATACAATATACCTGTTATGCTATTTCTAAGCTTGAAATGGCTTCTGAGTTTTACATAATTACATATCACAAACTATTCAAGTGATAGGGCACATGAAAATGTCTCTGATGCCTCCTTGTTCTCACCTAATATGGACTTTTTCTAGGTGTACATCCGAGCCAGGTATATTTCTTTGTTATTTCTAACTCATATCATTTCTCACCTTCTTCTGCTTTCCTGCTATTTTGACTTTTAATTCATTAATCAATACAAACATTTTGCTTCCCTTAAAACTGCTGTATAAAAGTGTGACTACAGAATCTTCAATCTCTAAATTGGATGCTATGGATCTGTAAGAATCAGCAGTTATACTCTACAGTGGGGGATGGCAGGCATAGTGTTTTGAAGTTCTCTTGGAATGGAGAAAGTTTTCTGGCTTGGAGTCTGAATTAAAAAATAATTACGCATGTGTGCTGTCATTTTACTTGCCAATTCCTCTGTGACACCATTTAGCAGCTCTCATTCAACAGCAGTGCTTCCATCATCACTTATGGAATTTTGTGAGGTCCTGGGTTGGTGGGAGTTGGAAAATAATTAAAGTTATACTTTTTTAAAAAAATGCATATGAAAATAATATATGTGAATATATTCTTGTAGTGCAAAGCAGTAATAAAAGCTGAGTAGTTATTTCTGGGCTAGTGAAATACCATCATCAATACTTTCAGGCAAGGTAGAAGGGAGATCCAAAATTCACGTAGTAGTCAGTATAAATGTTAAGAATTTTGGAAATGTTTTAATAAAGACAGCATGAGATGGTGGAAATTATTATGCCCAATCACATACTCCTATAACGTAACAATGGTAAAACACTGATTAACACCATGTGAGGTACAAAAAGGGGATATGTGATCCATATTTTTGCTACCCATAGACAAGATGGTGGAAGAATCAAACTTTAAAGCACAAGATACAAGAGAAAGGGCATTTGGGGAAAATGATTGTCCAGAGTAACATAAATTACCCTGGAAAACATAGATTGTTCTCTGAAGCATCTCAATATACATTGTATTTCTTCTTAAGACGTTTTGTTTTTGTTATGTTGTTTTATGTCTTTCACAGAGGTGAAGCAAGAAGCAAAGCTATTAGCTCTGCATATCTAATTTTGTCATTATCAAAGTTGGAAAAAGAAAAATATGAAAAACAACTAGCATTAGTCTTATCAACATAATAGGTTGATGTAAAGTGACTTAAGAATATCATAGATAATAATGTCTACTATTTACATAAAAACATGTTATTGAATACTGATTATATGTTTTCAAGTGACATACATTATCTCTGCTTACCTGAAAACTGGCCTTGAAAGTAAGCATGTTAGGTCCATCCTACAAGTGAGGAAACTGAAACCCAAAGATGATATATAGCTCACCTGAAGACATACCTCTCTGTGGCAGGTGAGAGTTGCCACATTATGGCCGTTTCTAGCTCAAGTCTCTCTGATTCCAAATCATGCCATCTCCTGAAAGGTGAAGAAGTGAGCATGGAGAAGCTACATTTAAAGCTAATGCACTGAATCCAAATAAAAAGTGAACATAAAAATGAGCACAACCATGCCAATACTGCCTGGAATTTGCTGAATGTAATTTTTTAAGTAACGTGAAATAAAATAAAAATGGCTGATTTCTCTAAAATGTTTGAGCAGCCCATTTAATGACCATGATTTAAACAGATAACTTTATATTTTTAATAACACATTTTAAATTAAGAAATACAAATACCTTTGATGCCTGGTTACTATAGAAGAACAAACACAGTTAGAGGACCTACCACCATGTGGATTCCATAATCCAACACTTCACAATTGAGTACTGGATGATCTGAGGAATAACTTTGAATTTTCAAGGAAATTTAGCCATTGAAAACAGACCCCTTGGGATTCTTGGATGAAAATAATCATGGTAGTTATGGGCACGCCTGACGTTTTAAAAGTGCCTGGGTGTCTCTTTTGTGTACACCAGATTAGGCAGTCATCCACAGAATCCTCACTAAAAGTAAATTCTGTATTGTTCAAAACTTGATAAATTAGGCTATAAATTTTCCAATCCTGTCTTTTCTTGAAAGACAATGTATTTTCAAGAGCTCTCAACTGATTTGGGGCTTATAATTTACAAAACTGTTGGAAATTAATTAAGGGTGGTTGGCAAAATCTTAGGGAAATATTAGGGAGAGTTATAAATTAGTCTCAAACCTTTTGGAAGCCCGTAAGATTTTATTGGGATGGGTCAAGGCAGCTGGTCCATTATGCTAGGGAAAAGATAAGCACATTACAAGCTTTCCCAGTTTAAATCGGTTTATCCCACATTCCTTTGTTTCTGCTCTTGACTGTTTACTTACATAAACTTTGTGCTGGATTGTCCTCTCAGGGGGAAGTCAAGGGGAATTACCTGTTAATGGTGTTTACTCTGGGCCCTGGAACCTAAAACTTTTATCATTTGTAAAACCACTCTTTTAACCATGTTAATTGTCTGCAAGAATGTTAACTTATAACCTCTTTTATGGAATCTTTACTGAATAAATGTGTGGATGTACAGAGGGGTCTTGGTCAATGGGCTGCAGTTGCCCTCAGAAAGCAGCCGATGACCATCCCTAGCCCATTTGAATCACTGAACCAGGTGTATAATTTCAAAATTTCTCTCCTTTACTTAATAACAATGTGAAAATTTCTTCATCTATATGATCAAAATAATAAAAGCACACCTCAGAGTTCTTGTTAAGACAAAAATTAGACAATGTTTGTAAAATGTTTAGCCCATTATTAGCCTAGTGCCTATTTATTTGCCCCCAGGCTATGTTTCATGTCTTTCTTCCTCTCTTAGCATTTTTTTTGCAGTCATATTTTTCTATTAGAAACTACAGCAGTGTTGAATAATAGTACTGTAATGCTAAAATAATATTTGATAAATGAAGTAGAACTATATGAACATACCTCAAAAATACTCTGGAGTCTATTTCTTATAAGCTTGCACATCAAGGCAGAGGGCACTGTGTTGTGTGGACCTTTAATGAACTTCTCCATGTTGATATTCCTGGGTACTTAGTAATCATATAAGTACTTGTTTATTTACTGATTGATACAGGCAATGATGAAACCCTAGAAATGATTTGTATTCTCACTTCCACTTTAAAAAATTAAGTGTGATGATTATCTGTAGTTTGCATGGATTCCTTAATATAGCCCTATCTCCACCCATCACATCAACACATAATTAACTAAGATTATACATTTTCATAAGGTAAACAGGCTAAAAATAAACCAAATCCTCCACTATTATTACATGTGTAAAACAGATCTAGCAGCATACTGCAAAGACCTGCCCTTTCTCATCTTCCCAAATGCTATGAAAATTTTTAATTCAGTAAACTTTATTTTTAGGGTACATATGTGTGTGTGTGCACATGCACACAAACTTGTGCATGTTTAATATGATAAGTAATTAGCTATGAGTATTTTCTTTTTTCTGGGCAGTGAGTTGAAATCCTCCATTAATGTAACAACAGTGTGAGACATTCTAAAGAGGTATGATTGATGATGAGGAACTAACAAACAAAAATGACATTAGAAGGGAAAAGACTGATAGTTCAGATAGGCTGCAATCTTCTTATACTGTTTGGAGTCATATTTGAGAGCATTAGGGCTATTTTGTTTGTATTAGAAGTAATGAAGTGCCAATTATTTAAAAGGGATTATAGACACAAAGAAGCTATGAAACGTCATTAACAATTGGTCAAAGAAAGAAAGAAATTCAGAATTTGTTTTTCCTTTTTTACTAGAGATAGGGTCTCACTCTGTCACCCAAGCTGGACAACAGTGGCACAATTACAGCTCACTGCAGGCTTGAACTCCTGAGCTCAAGCCATCATCCTGCCTCAGACTCACAAGTAGTTAGGACTACAGGCAGGTGCAGAAACCTTTTTTTAAAGGGTGTTTTTGGGGGGTGAGGTACTCTCTTAGCATATTATTAGATTGTGGTATTGCTTCAATAACTGGTTACATTTATCTCATTAGGATATAAGGCTCATGGGATCCTGCTGACAAACGAAAGAGGCTCTCTGATTTCCTTGCTTAGCAGCTTCCCTATTTCAAATACAATATATTAATTTTGCAAAGGTTTACCTGTCAAGTACTAGAAATCCACCAAATTTGGAAAATTAACATTATTTATTCTGTGAGGCATACAAACTTTAGTAAAATTATGAATAGTGTACAAGTAGTAAAAATAAATTGAATCATGAAAGTGAAAATGAAGAAAGGGCAAACTAAAATATCTTTTAAATAGAAGAAAATGTTTTCTAACATGCAAGAATATGAAAGATTAATTTTATAGGAATTGAAATTAGAAATAACCCGGTTACTTTATAAATTGAATAAGAAAAAAATCCACTTATAAATGCATTTTATCAGTTGAAGGCATTTGATAAACATAGTATCATTACTATTAAAAATATCTGAAAAGGGAACTCTGATAGCCTTTGAGTTTGGTCAGTTAATTAGTTTTGCCAGGGGGTTATCAATTGTATTAATTTTTTTGAGAAATACCTTTTAGCTTCTTTAATTTACTATAGTGTTTTTCTCTTTATTTCAAAAATATGTTTTCTTTTTTTAATTTTACTTTAATTTCTGGGGTAAATGTACAGAACATATAGGTTTGTTACACAGGAATATTGGCCATGGTGGTTTGCTGCAACTATAGACCCATCTAGGTTTTAAGCCCTGCATGCCCTAGCTATTTGTCCTAATGCTCTCCCTTGCCTTGCCCCCCAATCCCCTGAGATATGTCTTCATTTGAATTATTTCCTCCCTTCTACTTACTTTGTGTTTAATTTGCCTTTTTCTATTTTTCTATGCTGGAAACACACCACTGATTTAAAACCTTTCTTCTGTTTTTCTGTAGGCATTTAAAGTATAAATTTCCCTAACTCACTGCTTTTGCTGCATCCCAGAAACTTTGAAATGCCATGCTTTCATTTTTATTCAGTTCAGAATATCTCCTCAGTTCTCTTGTGAATTCTCCTATAATTCATGGGTTATTCTGAAGTATTGTTTAGTGTCTAATATTTGTAAGTTTCTAGTGTATTTTATTATTGATTTCTAATTTAATTCTATTGTCAAAAACACACTCTGTGATATTTCATTCTTTGGAAATATATGGAAACTTTTGATGGCCTAGTATATGGTCTACTTGGTAACGTTCCATGTGCTCGTGAAACAAATATGAACCTGAAGTTGTTGGTCCTCATGCTCTAGAAATACCAACTAAGTCAGATTATTAGATAGTATTATTTATAAATTTTACTCAGTTATTAGGAGAGAGACTCATTCTAATTTCTAGCTATAATTGTGGGTCAATTTCTCTCAACATTTTTTCTTACATTCTGAAGTTCTACTATTAGGTGTATATTTAAAAGGGTAATGTCTTCTGATGATATTATGCTTTTATGTTACAAAGCATAGCTCTTACAATGGTCATCCTGCTTGTCCTAAAGTCTACTATGTCTGATATTAATAGAGTCACATCAGCTTTGTTATGCTGTAACATTCACACCATATACTTTCCATTTACCTGTGTCATTATAATTGGAATCCTTATGATTAGGTTTAAATCTATCAATTTCCTATTATTTTTCCATTTTTTTACCCTCTCCTATGTTTCTTTCTTCTGATTACCCTGCCTTCTTTGGAATTAATAGAGTATCTTTTAGCATTCTGTTTTATTTCTTCCACACACTTTTTAATTATATAAACATTTATATAGTCATTTTCTTTATATCTTTTCTATTAATTTTACTGGTTTTTCTAGGAAGCAGTATATCTCTTAACTCATCACAATTGACATTAAATTTATATTATACCAATTCACACTTTACAAATGTAAAAACCTTTCAGTATAATTCCATTTAATATGCCCTTGTCCTTTGGACTTGTAGTGTCACTAATTTTACATAGATTTAAAATCCCATATGAAGAGCCACCATTTTGCTTTAAGTAGACACTAATATTTTTAAGTCGTCTTTAAAAAACAAAGAAATAGCTAGCTTTTTATATTTACCTTCTACTTGCATTTCAGATAAAAGCATTAACCCTTCTACCTTACAGTTCAAGTGTGCTGATGACAAATTCTCTGTTTTAAAAAATGACTTAAAATATCTTCATTTTTGAATAATATTTTTGCTAGATTTAAAAGTTTGCATTGGGAGGCCGAGGCGGGTGGATCAAGAGGTCAGGAGATCGAGACCATCCTGGCCAACATGGTGAAACCCCGTCTCTAATAAAAATACAAAAAAATTACCTGGGAAGGGTGGCGCGTGCCTGTAGTCCCAGCTATTTGGGAGGCTGAGGCAGGAGAATTGCTTGAACCCGGGAGGCAGAGGTTGCAGTGAGCCAAGGTCACGCCACTGCACTCCAGCCTGGCTCCTAGTGATGGAGTGAGACTCGGTCTCAGAAAAAAAAAAAAAAAAAAAAAGTTTGCGTTAAGTGTTTTTGTTGTGGTTGTTGTATGTGTATTTTGACTTCCTTTACCCTGGCATCTGCTTGAAAGATATCATTCCGTTACTTCCAGCATTGCTTCTGATGAGAAGTTAGACATAATTTCTATTGTTCTTTCTTCCATTTTTCAATGTTCCCTTTTTCTCTGGCTTTCAAATTTTGCTCCTAGTATTTGGGTTGAAGGAGTTTTTCTATGTATGAAGGCATGTTTAGCTTTTTGGTATTTAACTTTGTTGAGACCTACTGAGTTTCTTGTGTCTTATCTGTAAATAAATGCCTTTCACCAAGTTTGAGAAATCTTGACATTGTTACTCAAAAAATTTTCTCTGCTAATTTTTCTCTGTCTTTTCCTAGGACTACATTTGCATTTTGTCTAAATACTTGGTATGGTCTCACAATCACTGAAGTGCAATTATTTTTCTGTAATTTACTTTCTCTATTTTCTTTAGACTGGATAATTTACATAGTCCTATCTTCAAGTTCATGATCATTTTTCTGTACTTAATTTTTCATTATGTTTTTATTATAGCTGTTGTGCTGCTCAGTTCTACAATTTTATAAAAAATCTGTACTCCTCTATATGTAGTGGGTCATTTTTCTACTGCTATTTTAAAGATATTTCCTTTAACTGTGATTTTAGTAGTTTTACTGTGATGGGTTTGATGAGGATTTCTTCATATTCATTCTTCTTGAAATTGTCTAAACTTCTTCAGACTCTTAAATTTATGTCTAAATTAATAAGACATTGTAAACCATGATGTATTTCAAACTTTTTCTGCCCCATTTTCTCTCTGCTCTCCTCCTGGACTCTAATTAACAGGCATGTTACCTTTTAATATTATCCCAGAGATCCCTGAGGTACCATTTACTTTATAAATCATATTCTTCTTCTTCTTTTAACTAATAAAACATCAGATAATTTTTATTGATCTATCTTCTAACTCACTGATACTTTTCTCTCTCATCTCCAATCTGCTTTTATATCTACCCCAAGAAATTTTAATCTTCATTATTGTATTTATTAGTTCTAAATTTCCATTTATTTCTTTTTATAGTTTCTATTTATTTGCTTTGATTTGTTTTGTTTTCATATATCAGGCACATTTTGTAATGTGATTGAGTACATTTATAGCAGTTGCTTTAAAATATTTCCTGCCAGTTCTAACATCTAAGTATTCATAAGGTTTTTCTGCAATGATTGTGTGTTCTCTGGTGAACTGGGTCATATTTTCTTCTTTCACTGGAATGAAGTTGAGGATGATGAGGCTGTATTCTGGACATTGTGAAAGTTATGATGTGAAATTAAGCCAAGGTGCTTATTCAATGTTCTCACACTTTAGGTTTTGCTCTGGAAAAGAGATTTGGCTTAAACTATTTTTATTTATATAGACTCATTTAAAACAACTCTATTTTTTATGGTTGATTTAACATGAACTAGCATTAGTCACACTTCAATAGTCAAATTTGTGGTCAAGTAAGGAAATATTTGACTGACGGAAATCTTAGGAATTCTTCTCAAGTAAAATAGTTTCCAATGAGTTTCCTGGGAATCAGAATAATTATTTTTAATGCTGAATTAAAATTAAAACTCCAAAGTTTCAACAAAAGCTCACTGCATGTTGTAAGAGGGAAGGTGGGGCATTAGAATCATCGTTTGGAATAAAACTCCAAATGATGTGGATTCAAGCAAATGTTTTATAGCCACTACTATTAGAAGACAACATTGGTTTGTTTGAAGACAACGTTGACATAGTTTGGATGCTTGCTGCCTCCAGATCTCATGTTGAAATGTGATCCCTACTGTTGGAGGTGGGACATAGTAGGAGTTGTTTGTGTCATGGAGGCAAACCCCTCATGAATGCCTTGTTTCCCTTCCCATGGTAATGAATTCACAGGAGAGTGGGTTGTTTAAAGGATCCTTGCACCTTCTCTTCTCTCTCTTCCTCCCTCTGTTGTCATGTGCCATGCTGGTTGCTCCTTTGCTTCCTGCCATGACTGTAAGCTTCCTGAGGCCCCCACAGCAGGAGCAGATGCTGGCACTATGCTTCATGAACAACCTGCAGAACCATGAGCCAAATAAGTCTATTTTCCTTATAAATCACCCAGTCTCTGGTATTCCTTTATATCAATCCAATGAAATAACACAATTATTCATATATACACAGAGAAATGCACATTTATATACATATATGTGTGTATGTTCATATGTATTTACTAAACATATGTGTGTATGTATTACACATGTACACACTAGCACACATATAAGCATATAGTACTCACATGTTTGTCATTATTTCTCATACCTTATTAGCTGCTTCTGTCAATAGATCTGTATAAGCAGATTCAGGTTATTTTGCCCTCTCTACTTGCCCCCATTGTTACATGGATACCGAGAGAAGATGGCTGTTCATTCACATTCACATGGACAGGATAAGAGTAGATATGTCATCTTTCCCTAGCGTTACAGTAACTCTCTTATCCTGTGTTACAGTATAGTCAGAAGGCATCTGGAAG
This sequence comes from Plecturocebus donacophilus, assembly GCA_004027715.1. Taxonomy (NCBI): domain Eukaryota; kingdom Metazoa; phylum Chordata; class Mammalia; order Primates; family Pitheciidae; genus Plecturocebus; species Plecturocebus donacophilus. The sequence goes on along the minus strand of PVKP010011639.1, from coordinate 37,352 downwards.
ATCATACCTTCTTCCAGTTTCCTCTATTGAGAGCTTCATGATAATGACAGCAGATGAGCAAGAAATGGAAAGTAGACTGAAGGCTTTGGTACAAAGTGTGCACTTTCAGATGGTGGGGGATCAAGCCAACGATAAAGAGCTGAGGAACAAGTTAGCTGTCTTTTATGGGGCATGCTGAGACATCTCTTCCAAAATAAAGGGCTGTTTATTGAACTGCATACTTTGCACCAAGAAAATGCAGAACAAAATCTGGTGGCTCTTTTTGAGTTATGAATGTAATTAGGTAACAAGTTCATTACATTTTAAATGGCAGCAATTCAGCTTGACTGGAATCAGCATATGTCCTGGATTTTCATTTGCTTGTCTTCCTCTAGTGACCAAGTCCACATTACAAGTCAACGGCTTATTCAGTACTTAATTCAGGAGCACAGGATCATGCATAACATCACATCAGCCCACGGCACTCCCACACTGCAGCAAAGGCCACGCTGAGCTGCACATGACTTATGGATGCATGACTATGGGAGCCGCCAGTCATCACACATTGCAGCCCCAGGAGCTCCACTGTGATGGAGCAGTGAAATGGACTTCTGGGGGTGCAGCTGAGGTGCCAGCTTAGAGATCACATCTTGAAATGATGATGCACCATCCTTAGAATGAAAAATATACCACGGCTGGGTGCTGTGACTCACCCCTGAAATCCCAGCACTTTGGGAGGTCGACACAGGCGGATCACCTGAAGTCAGGAGCTCCAGACCAGTCTGACCAACGTGGAAAAACCCCATCTCTACTAAAAATACAAAATTAGCTGGGTGTGCCTGTAATCCCAGTTACTAGGGAGGCTAAGGCAGGAGAATCACTTGAATCTAGGAGGCGGAGGTTGCAGTGAGCTGAGATTGCACCATTGCACTCCAGCCTGGCCAACAGAGTGAAACTTCATCTAAAAAAAAAAGGAAAGAAAGAAAATTATACCCTAAATCAATAACTATTCTATCATGTCCTATGAGGCCCAAGAGCCAAACAGTGGCAGTAGGAATGCTCACATTTACCATCACTTGACAGTGATCCACCTCAGGAATTTGTGCTTCCTCTCCCAAATCTCTCTGTTCCAAATGTCTAGACATTCTAGTTCCCAGAAAGGTAGCTTCTCCACCAAGAGACACAGCAAGTGTCTCATTAAACTTTAAGTCATGGCTGTCACTGGGTCTCTTAGGCAGATTTTTCTAAAAGGGCAGTAGATAAGAAAATAAGTAATCACATTGGCAGGAGTGATTTTCTCTGATTATCAGAAAGAGCCTCTACTTCTGCTATTGCTTAAGGGGGCTGGGAAGAATACATTTCACACCCTAAAGATTCACTCATAAGGTTCTGTTCCTCCCCTGCCAAGTTTTGATGGTAAAAGCACAGGCGTAGCATCTGTGTACTGAGAAGGGCATTATGACAAAGTTATAGATTCCAGAGAGAGGGTACTGGGGCCATCCTAACAGTTAAGTCACCTAGACTCAGGGACTAGCTGAGAATGAGAGGAATCTAGGATTGGTATAGAGGAGAAAGATGATGAATATTCATTTGCAGCCTGGATAAGAGCTGATGTGATGGAGTTGCAGTTTGTTATACCAGCCTCTCTTTTGCACAGTTTTCCATGAAAAGAGACCAATCAGAATCCATGAGAAGCTGTGCAAAACTTATATGAAACAATTTTTGATTTTTTGCTTTTTATTTTTGAGATGAATTCTCACTCTGTTGCCCAGGCTGGAGTGCAGTGGCATGATCTTGGCTCCCTACTACCTCTGCCTCCCAAGTTCCAGTGATTCTCCTTCTTCAGCTTCCCGAGTAACTGAGACTAATTTTTGTAACTGGCTAATTTTTGTGTTTTTAGTAGAGACAGAGTTTCACCATGTTGGCCAAGAACTAAGTGCTGGGATTACAGGTGTGAGCTACCGCACCCAGCCTGTGTCAAACAATTTGATCCAAGCAGTGCAAGAGAGGAACTACAGTATGAGCTGTGGTGTGCTGCTAAGAGATCCCTTTCAGTACTGACACATTCTCCCAGCTGTAGGAGGGTTGGCACTAATGGTTGTCAGCCCAGTCTCTCCCATGGGGCATTCACCTAAATAGATCCAAGACCCTGGCCCTTCTCCTGGGTGTGTGCACATACAATGACTAATCAATATGGGGTACAGGCAAGCCCCAATTCAGTTCAATTTTAAAGGGCCATCCCAGTTCCAGAGCCTCTGCTTGCAACTGTGTCACCTCTACCTTGCCTATTCCTGTCTTCTTCGCCTCCCACAGGTTTTATTTCCCAAAATGATTTCCAATACATCTCTGCATAAAAATCTGAGTCTCAGTGTTTTCCGGGGAACCCAAACTATGACAACTGGAAAGAGGTCACCGCAGTTGAGGAGCTATCTTTCTCAACTCCTGGATCTCTTGCTACCAACACCAAAGAAAGAAAAATGTTCTCCCGTTTCTACCCACATGCCTGCCCTAGTGAAGATCAGAGTGGAGTATGTCAACAAGTGTTTGCATGTTACTAGCGAATTGTGTCAAGACTAGAATATGTCCTGAAAATTGATGTCTAATTGGCTATTTGTTTCAATGTACAATTGGCTTGCAGTTTATGTATGGTTATATTTATAAAATAATGAAGAAAAGAGTAAGCTATAGTAATAATCTGTGCAGATGACATATACACATAGATACACAGATTAAAATGGAAACATATGTATCTCTGGTTATCAGTAAAATAAATTTAAAAAACAATAGCTATTTACACATTATTAATCCAATTAACTGTGTAAATTACAAATTATTTCCCCGGTTTTCTATTAAATCTGTTTAATTTGGGAGAAATATATATATTTTTTACTTTTATTTGGAAATAATTTGGGGCTTACAGCAGAGTCACAAAAGTGGTACAGAGTGTTCCCATATATCCTTCTGGCAACTTCCCCGGTGTTTACATCAGCATAGTTTAATTATCAAGACCAGGACAGGACAATAAAAGTGTTACAATGATGGAAAGGAAAGGATGTGATTTTAATTTCTGATTGAAGGTAAATCTCTCTGGTAACCTACCTCGTATAGATTTCTGACAGCTAAGAAGATAGCTGCTTTATCCGTCTCATGCTGAGCAAATAGGTCATTACACAGGCAATCAAAGCTGAAATCTCACAATCTTGGGTAGCTGTTTAAAAATCATCTAGACTAAGCTTCCCTTTATCTAATAATTCTGAAGGTTTTTGAATATTAGTAAAGATTAGCATCTCATTACTTAAAAGTTCCCATTTTCAAAGACGTTCTAATTTTGAGAAGACACTATTAATATTGATTGAATGTTTAAGATTTTTAAAAAAAATTTAAATCTTGGCCTATTGCTATGGTCTGATTGTGTTTTTCCAAAATGCTTGTGTTAAAATCCTGACCCCCACGGTGATGGCATCAGGAGGTAGGGCCTTTTGGGAAGTAATCAGATCATAAGGGCTCTATCATCATGAATATTATTAGTGACCTTAAAAAAGAGGCCCAGGAGATCTTGTTTGCCCCTTCCACCATGTGAGAACACAGCAAGAAGGCACTGTTTATGAACTAGGAAAGAGGCCTTCACCAGGTGCTGAATCTACCAGTGTCTTGATCTTAGAATTCCCAGCCTCCAAAACTATGAAGAATAAATTTCTGTTACTTTTAAACCACCCAATCTATGGCATTTTATGTTATAACAGCCCAAACAGACTAATGCAACCTATTACACTGGAATTTGATCTGTTTTTTTTTGCTTAATCAATATGCATATGATATGGTTTGAGGACCATTTACCATTTATTTAGTTTCCTTAAACTACAATTTATTAAAAAAATTTCTAATATCTTGTACTCTGAACTTACAACTCAATTTATGCTCCAATGGTTGACTAAATAACATATTGTAAAGAAGATGCACTGTATCTTTCTTCTTGAATACTATACTTACATTAGTTCAACTGATTGCTTTAGCATGTTGGGTCACCTTATCATACTGCTGACTTGCATTTCACCTGATGTCACACAAAACCTCTGAAAACTACTTATACCTAGAGCTGTTAAACTAGCTATACTAGCAATGCAAATATTGAAAATCCTGGAAATTGTTCATTTCAGTAAATTGTAAATATTTTTTATCTGAGCCTGTATTTTGGCAGTGTAAGAATATATGCAATATCCATTTTGTTATCTCACCTGAATACTTAGAAACCTATAACTTAGAAAATATCAGGCAAAATAATATATTCTTCTAACCTGCTAAGAACTATTCAAAATTATAGACATGTTGACTTTTTATTTTCATTACAGAAACTCTAACAATAGGTAATTTGGCATTCAGATCCAACAATCTGTATTATCTGATCATTTAATGTTTCCTGAGTTACCATACAAATGGATTTTCTGATTGAGAAAGTTCTCCTAATATTTACATCCTGATAATCCTGATGAATTGTTTCAAAATGCAAATTTCTTCAGAAATTATGACAGTATAATTACTATTTTACTATTTGAGCTCCTGCCAAGAAATGTCACATTGAAGCTTGTTGCCAAATTATCAGTTTAATTGCAATAAAATAATGATAATAAATATTAAAGATTCCTATTTGTATTGACTCATATAAAATAGCTAACTGCAACTGAAAGAAATTTATGTCCATCTGGGAAAAAAGTAAAATTATCGTAGGAAAATTTACCCATGATTTTGTGAGTATGCATGTAATATCTCACTAAAGATAATGTGAAATTAATAATGATACAGTTTATACAACAGATATTGACAATCATGTGTTTCAAAAGTATTAGAATTGTTTATTCTAATGATACAGTTATGATACAAACAAAAAACCTACCAGTTTAAACATAAATCACGTGTTCATGTTTTTTCTAATCAAACTAGGTATTTCATGGTCACTTCGGAATGGTTGTATGTGTTCATTATTAATAACATAAATTTAAAGTTCAATGTGATGCATGCATTAGATTTATTCACTATACATGTATTCCAACATCTTTGTAGGTTGCCTTCTGTGCATAGGAGACTGTGAAACTAAAAAATACCTGTCTCAAAAAAACAAAAGACTTACCAAAAAGATGTATATGTGTTTGGCATTCTGCTGATACAGTGCCCTTGTTTGGCTCTTGAAGTAGGAGGGAGACCATAGTGTATCAGAAAACAGTTTTCTTAATCTATTAGATGTCAGTCGTTCCAACTGCTACAAATTTACTCTGAAATCTCAGCTAAAATGTTTTAACCCAAAGCCAACAAATGTGACAGCAGTTTCTTAATGATTCAGCTCTCTGATTGTGTTATTATTTGAGCAGCCCAATTCCCAGGGTTGTTCTAGAAACCCTTTATTGAAATCGATCCTAAAACCTGCCTCTGTGATTCTTCTAAAAATATTATAAATATCAGTTCATGCTTAAAATGGCTGGAATGTTTTCTATCATCTGAGAATAAATCCTTACTCATAGAATAATAACAACATATTATGATTTTATTTGGAATGCTTTTTGGGGCATTGTGTAAATTTAAACTTCTATCTAAATGAGATTTCCTCCATCTAGATTACCAAATTGTAACCCTAGTAAAAATGAGTATTCTGCCATTTATGTAAACTCATTAATCACCACTGAATTTATTTTGTAATAAATGTAATAAGTTGTATCTCTGAAATATATGGTTGTAAATTGAGTTGAATAAGGGAATAACTGAATCTTTCTTTATCATCACATTCTTCCTTTCTGAGTCAATTAGATCGAGTATGTAGTAGTCTCTAACAGGTTTATTTTAAATGCTGTGATAGGAAAGTCAGCCAATCTGCCATTACTATCAGTTTGTAACATGAGTTTGAAAGGAATAATATCAAACTTCCTGTGTAGTTTTTGGTAGAGACAGAATCTGTATATATTTCATAGGTTTTATCTCCAAAAGGATTGGATAAAGAAAATGTGGTACACATACAATGGAATACTATGCAGCCATAAAAAAGGATGAGTTCATGTCCTTTGCAGGGACTTGAATGAAGCTGGAAACTATCATTCTCAGCAAACTGACACAAGAACAGAAAACCAAACACCGCATGTTCTCTCTCATAAGTGGGTGTTGAACAATGAGGACACTTGGGCTCAGGGAGGGGAACGTCACACAGGGCCTGTCGGCAGGTATAGGGGCTAAGGGAGGGATAGCAGGGGGTAAGGGAATTGGGGGTGGATAACAGTAGAAATACCTAAATAGATGACGGGGGATGGATGCAGCAAACCACCATGGCATGTGTATACCTATATAACAAACCTGCACAATCTCCACATGTACCCCAGAACTTAAAGTATAATAATAATAATAATAAATATATTATTTCTATATGTTATATTAATTTAGACTAATTATTACTTTATGTCAACACAGTAACATAATCAAACCAACTGTAATAATTTCTGAAAAAATTTTTGAAGAAAAGCCAATATAAATTGGCCGGAACATATGGATAGGATTGTCCTTAACAATGTTGTGCCTTGATCAACTGACAATTTTAGGTAACCAACCATGCTAGGTAGAGGCTGGAATTTAACATGTAGTATTGTGTAGCCATTTTGTATAATGTTATAGTTTGAAGACAATGAGAACTTTATCATCTAATTCTTGTATCTCAAGTTTTAATGTAACAAACATTTGCTGAGGGCCATCTACTCTGCTAGGTATAGACCTTGAGATGAAGGAGTTCCCTATAGCCAGAACCAAAAGGAGACAGACTTCCAGTGAGACTTCCCAGAACTATGCTGCATGCAAACATCTATTCAATAAAATCATGCACTTTTTAATATTTAAAATATGTTCTAAAGAATCTTTTTGAATGATAAAACAGAAAAAAAAAATAAAAGCTGTAAATGAATTCTATGGTTTAAATATTTGTTCACTCTAAAACTCATGTTAAAATTTAATCTCCAATGTAGTAGTTTTTGAGAGGTGGGGACTTTGAGAGGTGATTGTGTCATGAGAGCTCTGTCTTCATAAATGGATTAATCCACTTATGGATTAATTAATTAATTAAGAGTTGATGGATGATCTTGGGGATAGAACTGGTGAAGGAAAAAGGAAACATAAGAAGAGAAAGAGAGGCCTGAGCTAGCATACTCAGTCCGTTGACCATGTGATGCCCTGTGCCACCTCAGATTCTGTGGGACTGACCATCAGCAAGAAGGCCCTCACCAGATGCCACCCCTTGACCCTGGGCTTCACAGCCTCCATAACAGTAAGAAATAAATTACTTCTTTCTAAATTACTCATTTTCAGATATTCTGTTATAAGCAACAGAAAACAGACTAAGACAACACATGCTCACAAACAAGATATTTAATATATTGTAGCTATTCCTTCCAGTTGTAAAACCATCTTGGACTCATTTCAAATGCTGTCTCAATGTTAATCAACTAGCATCCTATATAGTATAAGAGCACTCACAACAAAAAATCGTTATTTGGAAATAGAATTTAAAACTAGAATAAATGATTGCAGTTCACATTTGAAAGGTGAGGAAAAGCATTAATTTTAATATAACTCATTTTGCATCTAGCTCACTCAAAGAGAGTAAGTTAATTTGAAAAGATCAAATGCATTGATGGAAATATAAGTTTCCAAATACTCAACAGGAGGGTATTGATAATGAAAAGAAACTTGGCTTTCATCTTTATGTGCCCAGCTTTAACATTTTAATGAATAGAGCAATTTATGTAGAGTGAAAGGCTTGCCATTTGATATTAAGGTCATCCTTTCTAGAAAGACCGTGTTTTCTCAGACTGTCTTCAACTTTGAAGTTCCTTTTTCTGTGTTTTATTTCTATTTTACTGTCAATTATATGTTACTATAATTGATAGAAGATGAGAAGCAAAAAACAAAAAAGGTTAGGTTTTCAAGGATACCTAAACAAATGCTTAAATAAGATTATAGGCAATCTTTTCTTTCCTTCCTTCAACCAATACACAATAAATTTGATTTTTCAAAAGACATACTTTCAAAATTGGTTGTTTTGAGCTGAGAGGATTCAATGAAGCATTAGCTTAGTCTAATGGCAAGTCCCTGAAATGATTAATTATAGGAGGACTTACTAGATCCAAGGCATTTTCTGGGTTAACAGTACAGGCATCTGTAGGAACACACTTTTGCCATCCCTACATACTAAACACAAGTGTGCGCACAAGCACAGCTATCTCATATTACAAATATTATACTATAAGTTGATATACTGACTATTACAATTTAGTGGGGAAAAATTAGCTATCAGTCTAGGTACATGAATTTGAATGTAAGACCTGCTATTTATTTTACTAATTCATTATAGAGAATAGGTATAGCCTTCTCTTAGTAGAAAATGTTCAATAAATAAGATTTAAAAAGTAGAAAATGAGTAATATATTTATAATTATATATATTTTAAATATGAAAAACATTTATATTAAAAGCATGTTCAAAAGAATATAATGCCTTTGGATTTACTGTTTAAGAAGAAGAAATTTTATTTGCATATTAAAAGCCCAGTGATGCATATTCAATCTAGTTTTCCCCTTTGAGCTTAGGAAAATTCTAATTTTATGACTTGCTGAGCAGATGATGAAATTACATTTTTTCGCTTGCTTTCTGGAAGTTCTTCCTTGCCATCCTATAGTTCTTCCTCCAGTGATTCCCAATAATAAATGAATGTTAGAATTTACTGTGGATCTTTTTAAATAATGATGCTAAGGTCCTGCTTCTATAAATTCTGATTTAATTGGTCTTTGGAGAGCTTGCAATTGTATTTATAAAATTGTATTCTAAAGAAGTCTTTGAGGAATTTGGAATTGTATTTTTTAAAAATTATCCTATATTACCCTAATGTGCCCAAGAGTTTTCTTAGATAAAAGAAGTAGCACCTATTTGCCTCGTAAAAGTAGCCTGAATGTTGGGAAGATGATGAGAACTAGCCCGGCACATAAGTAAGTTCTCATATTTGTGCAGCACTTTGGCATCTGCAGAGTAATCTGGAACCATAATATTATTTGTTCCTCACAGCCATTCTGTGGAGAAAGGACAAACTTCATCTTTATTTGTGAGGTGAAAAAAACCGAGGCAATTAGGTATAATGAACTCGATTAAAGTCACAAAACTGGTTATAGCAGGTCTGAGACTAGAATTCGTGTATCTTGATGAATAGTTCTGTGTTTTTCTATTACATCCAAATGGTAATGCAATCAGTAGTATAATTTTTAATAAAATGCTATTTAGGTGTAATATGTAAGTTTAAGGAAGCAGGGTGTAAAGGAAGAAGTGGGGGCAACAAAGCTGTCCCATAGATGTTTGTACCATCAACCTAGAACATCAGTGACTCACCTCGGACTTAACCATTTCAGAGACCTACCATCAGATAGGGGTAAGAGAGCTCATTTTTCCTCAGCCTTTCTTAGCTTCTCATTGACAGATTTACAACCTTCTCTCTGAAAGTCATCTTTCCCTTGTGTCTTTTTATGTCTGCTGAAAGATTTTCAGGTCTTTGAAACTATCTACACACTAACAAACATGAATTTGAATTACATGAACAAAATGGTTTATTGGTACGTGGCATGTTTCTTATATATGAACTTTCATTTAAGAGGTATAAATAATGTTACTGATTAAAATACCAGTAGTGCACTGACAATCTAATCTAGGTTTCAGATTTATGTTAAATCAAAAGTAAACAAGCAGTTATAACTACAGTGAAAGTGTTTTTGAATGGTATCACAAACTTGTGAACATTTTGTCCCTGTTTTGAGACAGACAGTCTCATAGATTTACCAGATAACTGGATAATTAGAAGAAAATAAGATTCCAAACGTTAAGGTCCTTTAGGATTGTCATAAACATGTATTTGCCAACAGGAAATTTTCTGTTGGGAAACTATCATTTTTAGAACAGAATGTTTGCAATATTATGCTTTAAAAATATATTTTAAATTTTAGAATTAAAACTTTAAATTAAAATATTAAAAGTTTAATTTAAATTTAAAATTATACTTTAAAATTAGAGAATTTATGTCCGAGTTCAATTTGTGTTTGCTACTGGTTCTGCCTTAACTCCCACTTGCAGAAGCATCTTAAAGAAATGCACAAATTCTTCCAGAAGCCCAAGGAAAAACTTCACTGAGAAAATATTATTTGAGATAGGATTGAAAAGATGAGAAGTTCGAAGAAAGGATATAGTTGAGGGCAGAGCACTTCAGGCAGACAGAAGAGAAAAGACAAAAAGACATGGGCAGTTAATGTATTTCCTGATATTTAAGTAGTTTTGTGTTGTTGGAAAATTATATATTGAGCAATTAAGGCAGGAATTGGTTAGGCATCAGGTATTAAGGTTGCTTGGATGTGACGCTGACATTGACAAACTTGCTCTAAATATAAAGATTTCTTTAACTTTTTTTTTGTGATGGAGTCTTGCTCTGTCCCCAGGCTGGAGTGCAGTGGCATGATCTCGGTTCACTGCCACCTAGGCCTCTGGGTTCAAGCGATTCACCTGAATCAGCCTCCCAAGTAGCTGGGACTACAGGCATGTGCCACTACTGTTGGCTAATTTTTTATATTTTAGTAAAGATAGGGTTTCACCATGTTGGCTAGGATGGTCTTGATCTCCTGACCTCGTGATCCAACCGCCTTGGCCTCCCAAAGTGCTGGGATTACAGACCTTAGCCACCGCGCCCAGTTAACATATTTTTATACAGAGGAATAATGTAATAAGACTAGGGTATTATGAATATCATTCTGAAGTCAGTTTGAAAAATTAAACAGATAAATATAAAGGAGGAGAGAATTTATGTCCAAATAAGAGGAGATGAGACCTGATCAACTCTGTAGAAAGAAGATAGAGACATAGGAATTATTCAGCAGGAAGCAGGAGTGAATCCGGTTGAAGCAAATGGATGGGTAATGGTGCCATGACAAAGACCAGGGAGCAGGGCCCATAATTATTTTTTAACAAAATGTATAAGCTACAGATTGTATAAATCTCAAAGACCAGGTTTGTGCAGTTCTAACACATGCAAATGACAGGCAATCTGCAGAGTCCTGCATGGTGGCTTGAAAAGAAAGAAAAAATCCCCAGTGGAGTCTTTTTTTTATCATATTGGAGTTGGAAAGATGAAGAGTACTTGGAACAATTGGGAAAAAATGAGTGCAAATTAGCTATAACATTCTGATGTAAAGTGGTACTATAAGAAATTGGAAGACACGCAATTTGACATAGTAATATATGCTAAAAGAATGAAACCAAATTAGAAGAAAATACTAAGAAAGATGTAGAAGAAAAGGAAAAGATACAGAACACGGCAAAATGTGGAAGATAATGAAATGTATATTGAATGACAGGAGAAGCAAGAAGAATTTCAAAATTTAGAACTGTTCTGACTAATGTAGGATTTTGATTCCCATTGTGTAATTCAACATGGGAAACTTCGGAGACTGAGAAAATGTGATTTCTTTTTCTATGAAAACTCATTGCAATTTCTGTGTAAGATTCATACTGTTCTCTTCATCAATCTTCTATAAAAGAACAGCACCTCCCAGCAATCCAAATCAGATATTCACATCTTCCAGTGGAAATGTGCCTGCACCAGAGCTGGGGAGATTGCTGACTAGCTGGACCTGCCAACTCCTCTTAAAGTCTTTCTTTCCTAAGTGTTTAGGAAGCAGCAGTTGGAAGAAGAGAAAATTGATTCATTCTCATTGGTTTCAATTTAAAATTATTCTTTCTTGGCATTAAGATCACATTGTGAAAAGATTATAGAAAAATCTCTTTATCTTTAATTATAGTGGGTTTAATGTCGACAGCAGATCAGTTTTCCCCAAGACACTTGATTCATCTCTGGGCATACCAGGCACTTTCAACATGAAAAAGGAGAAGGAATCGTTTATAAAACAGGCATTTCTTGTTCTTTCATTACAACAAATTTTCTTACAAAAAGATACTCCAGACTGTATATATCAACAGTCAACTTTTCCTAATATACAGAGAACTGAAAAATAGTTTCGTTTCAATCAATGTCTAGGTCATCGCCTCTACTCACATTTATTTATTTTGTGAGTTGTTTGAAACCAACACCTCAATCTATTGTTATGGGCTTGATCCTTCATACATGAGAATATCACTTTGGAGACAGAGATTTTTGCAGGGTTTATAATATTGCAGGAATAAGCAAAGTCTATATTAATGGGCTAGGGTTAGGTGATCCATAAAGTAACCTTGCTAAGAGATTTAGCAAGTCTGTGTTTATAGAACTATGCCTTGATGAGTGTAACAATTACAGTCACTGATAAGTAAATGAATTCTGAAGCTAAGTATTTATTTTTTGTGGTTCTCTTTCTTCTTCGATTCCTGGAAATGAAAGCCACAAATCTGTCCTCAAGCTTTTCAGCAGGCCTTTTCAGTTTCTGTTCTTTCAGAGTGAAGTTTCTTTCTATTTACATCCTGTAAATTTAAAAGAAACAGAAATATGGATGATAGAGTTGGTAAAGTGAAACAGATTCAGCCAAAAAACAATGCTTACAGAAGTTTATATATTAAAAGTTTGTTACTATTTCTTATTATAACTTTGACTCAACAATGAAATTGAGTTTAGATTAGATGAATGCCACAAAAAGAGAATAAATTTTTGATATGTGCATCAGTAATTCCACTGGCATGTAAGCAAAGAAAGGAAAGATCAATATAGTTCAGTTTCAACTAAATATTCTGCTAGCTTTTAAAGTTTTGTGTGTGACATACCTTATAATCATGAATAATATGCACACACGTTCTTACTTTCACATTAATATTCTAAAATGTCTGTTTAGCTACCTTCCTCTTGGGGAATAAGATTAAAGAAAGGGGAATATTTACCTAAACACATGTTTATCCAAAAATGTTTATTGAGTGCCAGGATATTCTCAGTGATGAAGCCATTGTGATGTTCAAAACAAACACAATACTGCCTTTGAGGTGCTTATATTGTCGTGAGGGAGATATAGTAAGTGAATAAGTAGAAAACGTGTTTTAGATGGTGATAAGTTTTATCAGATAAAAAAGCAGATTACATATAGGGAGTTCTGGGTAGTGATCGGGAAATACGTTGCTATTTCTCAGATTTCTTTATTATTGCAATGTTATTTGTCTTGAGGAATTTGCTAAGTTCAAGAAATGGTGTATTGTTTGTTGGTGATTTGACAATACCATTACAGTTTTTTACAGAACATTGCCTCTGAGCAAAGAACTAATTTTAGAGTGTAGTTAAGGGCCCAAATTGTGTGCTAGCAGATGAGAAATAGCTAAAAATAATGTATGGTCAGTAAACTTTAATACAGAGCAGAAGAAAATTTGAAGTCTAGATGGTAAAAAAAGAATGTAAGATAAAACTATGTTAGAGATATATGGGATAGAAGATAAAATTGGAATTTCAGAAGACAGGGAAAAAAGAAATAATATTTGAATAAATTATATCATTTGAATTGGTAATGGCTGGGAATTCTCCAAACTTGATGAAAGATATCATAAACAGGATTCAAAAGTGTTATAGATCTCAACCAGGATAAAAAATAATAGTTTTTGGTATTTTATGAGAGTGTTTTTATAAGTACAGAATGATATCATCTTCAAAAAAAGATTGTTTCTTCTTTTCTAATGCTAATATCCATTATTTCATTTTATATTTATGTTACTTTTTCCAAAACATAGAAGAAAATTCTAATTAATAATTGCATTAGTTAACGTTTCTGTGAAATTCTTGTCCTTAATTAATTTTACTGTTCACTATTTCAGAAAACATTTTCTATTGTTTTTTGGTCAACAATTATGATTAGCTATTTTCTTTCTAATTTGATGTCACTTATATGTATTATTGTATTTTTATTGTTCAGTTTTATTGGATTTTCTCACCATCTGTTGATATGTTCATAAATCTTTTCTCTTTAATTTTATGATGTTATGGGTTGGGATAATAGAATTTTTAATTGTGCTCCACCTTGAATTCACTGCTTTGTTACAAGATATAATTCTTTTTATACAAAGCTAGATTTTACTTGCTTATATTAATTTACAATTGGTTTCTTCCATCATGCTAAATAACATCAGCCTTAACTGTTTTTTGTTTTTAATTCATTTTATCATATTTCATATTAAATTTAAATGGGGCTGTGACATGAAATGAAGAACTTTCTACTTGTATATAAGGTCTGAAATAGTACCGACAATCTTTATATTCTAACAGCTTTATTGAGATGTAACTCACACACCTTACAACTCACCTATCTGAAGTATAAACTTAAATGGTTATCAGAATATATAGCTGCATAATTATCACCACAACCCGATTTTGGAACATACTTATTATCTCAGAAAGAAACACCCATGCCCCTTAGCCTGCCCCACAAACTAAAGCCAGCCTCCCTCCCCCAGGCCTTGGCAATTATTAACCTACTTTCTACCTCTATGGATTTTCTCATTGCCTATTCTGGTAAGTTCTTATAATCATTTAATATACAGTCTTTCATTATTGACTGTTTTCACTCAGCACAATGCTTTCAAGGTTTATCCATGTTGTAGTATGCTGTTGAATACTATTCCATTGTATAAATATACTACATTTTTCATTCATTAATTAGCCAAAGGACATTTTGCTTGTTTACACTTTGGAGCTACGATGAATAATGCTGCTATGAACAGTCAGGTACAAGTTTTTATATGAACATGTGTTTTAATTTTTGGGGTGTACATACTTAGGAGTAGAATTGCTAAATTCAGTTGACTTTTTACTGCATGCCTCAAGAATTACAGCATACTAATATACTCATTGTCTAAAATTATACTACTTTAATTAGATTCCTACAATATTAAATTTTGGAAATAAATATGGATTCGATTATGTTTAATAATGCAAGTTAGGCATTTTATATTCTTTGAGAGTATTTTGTTCTTTTTTTCTTATGTTTTTGTGGAATTTAATGTATAAAAGTCAGAAGATGTGAAACAAACCTATAAACATATTTAGGTTCATCAAATCTGAATATGTTAAACCAAAAATGCATTGATGGCCACCTTCAGAATTACTTAGTTTTTTAATCAGTCATCTTAGAATCCATCACAACTGAATCCAATCTAACAAAATTCAAATGTAATATAACATTTTCTATTTGGTTGAGATTCAAATTAAAGGACACAAAATTTATATCAAAGTCAATTAGAAGCTTTGCAGAAACCAGTTCAAAACATGTAGTTCCATCAAAAGGAGCACTGGCAGTTTACCTGGCAATGTGCCAAAGAGTAATTTAGAGTTAGCACAACTGAGTACTTACATTCTCCTGTGTAAAGAACTTATCAAAGGCTGAGACATAGACATCATATTTAAGTTTTTCAAAGTAAATAACTAATAATTTTGTTTTGTATTAACAAATTCTGGTGTAATTTGTATACACCACAAATGCAAAAGCCTATTTCAAAAGTATCTGTTTTGAATTGTTGATTATGTGGCTCTAGTAGTTATTCCTTTTTAATAATTATGATGGTAATATATGTGGTTATAAGACTTTCTGGCTGGGCGCAGTAGCTCATGCTTGTAATCTCAGCACTTTGGGAGGCCAAAGCAAGTAGATCACCTGAGGTCAGGAGTTCAAGCCCAGACTGGCCAATATGGTGAAACCCCATCTCTACTAAAAATAAAAATTAAAAAAAAAAAACTTAGCTGGGCATGGTGGCAGTTGCCTGCTACTTGGGAGTCTGAGGCAGGAGAATTGCTTGAACTCAGGAGGCAGAGGTTCCAGTGAGCTGAGATTGTGCCATTGCACTCCAGCCTGGGCAATAAGAGCAAAACTCCATTTCAAAAAAAAAAAAAAAAAAAGACTCTCCAATATAACATCTACGATAAAAATTTCAATACATTTCAGGCCCAATAAACCCTTATAAATAGAAATGTAGGTGAAAAACACAATGATCCTGTTCTGAGGATGTGTTGTGAATGCAGAAAGGTGTGTTTGGATGTGCATGCATACATGTATATGAATACTGTATAAGTTTTCACACTGCTAAAAAGACACTACCTGAGACTGGGTAATTTATAAAGGAAAGTGGTTTAATTGACTCACAGTTCTAACTAGCTGGGGAGGCCTCAGGAAATTTACAATTATGGCAGAAGGAGAAGCAGGCACGTCTTACATGGTGGCAGGTGAGAAAGAAAGAGAGAGAAAGACAGAAAGAGAGAGAGAAAACCCAGGGAAAACTACCATTAGTAAAGCTATCAGATCTCATGAGAACTCCTTCACTATCACAAGAACAGCATGGGGAAAACCTCCCCCATGATCCAATCACCTCCCTTAAAACCTGGGGATTAGAATTCAAGATGAGATTTGGGTGGGGATAAAGAGCCAAACCATATGAAGTGTATTTGGACTGGTGGATAATCACATTGTAAGAGCAAATGCAGACCTATTAATAAAATATCCACCAGAAAGGAAGAGTTGATCCACTTGCCAGATAATTTTTTTAAAAATTTGTAACTAACATAAGGTTTTCACTGGGTAGCTATTTTCATACTTAGAGATACTATTTAAATGAAACCTCTAGTCTGGTAGGATAATCAGTTGACTATTGATTTCCTAATCTTTTTTTCATGGAGAGAACACACAGTCACTAAAATTGCTACTCAGTACCAAAACTATAATGGTAAATATTAACTTTAAATTTAATGTTACACCTGCATTTTGGCAAACTAGAAGTAAAATTAAGAAGCCAATAATGAATGTACATACTAACTTATTGACAAGAAAAATTAAATTGAGAATAGGCATTTAAGGGGAAAAAATTTATATATTTGATAGACAGAGAGTAATCATTCTATTAGAGTTTTAGTTAATAGTGAAAAATGTTTGAAATTTCAATTTTCAAAACCTGAAGAGTGCAAACAATGGTAACTCATATGATAGCATGTATCTCAGTATGTATTTTTGAGAGCATTTGTTCTGTGAGATATTCTTTAAAAAGAAGATGAGTAGATAAATATATTTATGAATCAAACTTGCTGTTCCATGGTACTTTTTATGTTCTTGATATACATTGTATAGTGTAGACTCTAAGAAGTCTTATGAAAAGTAATTGATTCAACTTTCCTTAATTAACTTTTAATTAATCAATTTAGGTTTGATAAAACTAGGATCATGCATAACACACTGTTGGAAATTCTGCCACAACAAAATTCTGTAACTTTATTACTTTTTACATTCTTATTTCAGATGCTGAATTACATGAATATTTAATCATTTGAGAGGTGATAAATAAAGGAAAGGAGGCACTAGAGAATCAAACTTGCATGATAAAATGTCATATGTTATACATGTCTTTTTATATCAAATGATTCCACCAAATTCTCTTATATCTCATGAATTCTTAGCAATTTTATTCTTGGAGCTTTTAAAGTAGCTTGTATATACATATACTATAATATGTAGCACAATTTAATATTTTAATGTTAAAAATAAAAATTTTGAAGTACAAACAGTTATTTTTTAAATTAACACTCAAATACTCATTAATCTGGTTGAGAAATACAACTTACTAGAACATAACAGAATTTAGCAAGTTTCTTTATTATTCCTCACTGATTGCATAGCCCTCCATTTGCAGATAAATTACATACTAAATTTGGCTTCACCATTGAATAAAAAGTTTTGGGAGATTCACCTACTGTATATTCTTGTGTAGTATATTAGTTGTATTTATAGCATTGTTGAAGTCTAATTCATGCGTTACAAATTTTATCCATCTCAAGTATACATATAAATCAATCTTTGTGGATGTGTAGTTATGTCCCCATCACCTAATCCAGTTTTATAACAGTTCCATCACACCTCAAAGCTTCTCTTTTGATAATTTACGATAAATTCCTGTATCTATTAATACCTACAGTCCCAAGGAACTAATAATCTGCTTCTAATCTTCTGTAGCCTTTTTTTCTTATAAATTTTATACATAGGGAGTAATACAATATGTATACTCCTTTGTATGTGGCTTCTTCCTCATGGCACATTTTTGGTGTTCATACATGTTTAGGCATGACTCAATGGTGCATTATTTTTTGCTGCTGTGTCCATATGGATATGATTTTTCTCCATATTTTTTCTCCATTTACTGGTTGATAGATGCACATCCTTAGTTTTTGTATGACATGACTAATTTTGTTTATGAGCATTCATGTTTAAGTCTTCGTGTGATGTATGTTTTCGTTTCTCTTGTTAGATACCTAAAGGCTAAATTGCTGGGTAGTAATGGTAAGTGCGCTAGAACAACTGGATATCCACATGCAAAAAAATAAAAATCTAAACATAGAGCCTGTATTTTAAACAGATATTAACTCAAAGTGGATTATATACCTAAATGTAAAATGTAACCAAAAATCTTCTAAAAGATAACATAAGAAAATCTAGGTGTCCTTGGGTTAGGTGATGAGTTTTTAGATACAACACTAATAGTAGGACCCATAAAAAATTGATAAGTTGGACTTCACTAAGATTAAAGAATTCTGCTGTGCAAATACATTGTTAGAAGTGAAAAGGCAAGCTACAGACCTCCAGAAAATATTTACAAAACGCATATCGGAAAAAGACTGTTATCCAAAATACACAAATAATTGTTAAAACACAATAATATAACCAAAAGAATGGGCAAAAGATCTAAATAGACTTCATGAAAGAAGATACAAAGATGGCAGATAGGCATATATATGAAAACATGCTCAGCATAATATGTCTTAAGGAACTGCAAATTGAAAATAACAACAACAACAGTGAAGTTCCATTACTCACCTCTAAGAATGGCTAAGATACAAACCCCTGACAACACTAAGTGCTAGCATGGCTGTGGAACAGTGGGAACTCTCATTCATTGCTGGTGGGAGTGTAAAGTGGCATAGTCACTTTGGAAGACAGTCTGGCAGTTTATTACAAAGTTAAATGTCATCTTATCATATTATCCAGTAATCATGCTACTAGGTATTTAACCAGATGGGTTGAAAATATACCTATATGAAAATCTCCACATGAAGATTTATAGCAGCTCTAGTCATAATTGCCAAAAACTGGGAGCAACCAAAATATCCTCAACAGGTGAATAGGCAAACTGTGGTATGTACACATAATAGAATAATATTCAGCCCATCAAAAAAGTTAGCAATCAAGCCATAGAAAGACATGTGGGCATCTTAAATGGCTGTTACTTAGTGAAAGGAGCCAGTTTGAAAAAGCTGCACATTCTGATTCAAATTATGACAGTTTGGAAAGGGTAAAACCATAAAGACAGTAACAAGATAAATGGTTGCCCAGTGGTTTGTTTAGAGGGAGAGAAAGACAGATGAAAAGATGGAGCAGAAAAATGGGATTTTCAGGGCAGCATTCAAAAATGTCTTATTTTTGAAATTGCCAACCATATACTACCTTTTTTGAAATCCATATTTCTCTGCAAATTTATTCTAAGGGGAAAGACCAATGTAGCTTTTTTTTTTTTTTTTTTTTTTTTTGAGCCTACAAAATGCTGGAGCAAATTATAAGAAGGAAGAAAATGTAGTGGGGAAATCAAAGATCTGGTGAGACCAGGGGGGTTGCAGGAGGATTTTATTTAATGTGGTCACCAGCTCAGCAGAATTGCTTTCTAATTCTGAGCAAAAGACAAAGAAAATGGAGTACCTTTTATGAACCTAGGTGGTACAGAATGAGGAAGCAGGAAGCAGGTTTTACAGAAGCCAGAGCGAAGAACAGTTAATTAACCTGTGACTTGTGTTGTGTTGCACTTTACATTTGAAAAGTAATATTCTGAGAAACACATTCCTCAGTCTTTGTGACCTTGCAGCTGATGAGCAAGAAACACAGGAACTTTTAGATGCCTGGGAACTTGGCGAAGAATGTGGCAGATAAGGTCAGATGATTTACAGGGAGGCAGTTAATATTCTGCCTTAGACAGAGCTTGGGAGGTATTGTATTAAACAGCATACAACACAGCAAAATTTACTTTATTTTACAGAAATTGCAATTTGTCAGGTTTTGTTTTAAAATTATTATTGTTATTATTTAATTTCCTTCTTCAGCACAAGTAGCTCCAGGTACAGACATTATCACTCCCTATTTACAGTCACTTATTCAGTGAGTCTGGGCCTCAAGAACTTGTGTAATTTTTTCCAGCACATTGACTACCATATTTTATTTATTCAAAAGTTTAAAACATAAAACAATTAGTTAATACGCAAAGTTTTGCTTTGTGGAAATGGAAATAAGCATTCCTGCCAAGCACTTACGGAAAAAATGTGAAGGACAGCCACTGCGGCTATGATAACACTAGAAGTTTGAGAACTGAGTTGGTCGAGCGTACTTGAGTGTCACAGACAGGCAGTCCTGATATCTAGTACTGCTAAATCCTTTATCAGGCAGTCTGATCCCTCAATCAGCAAGGTCATAATGAAAATGATTCTTGAAAAAAAAAAAAGAAAAAGAATAAGAAAAATTTACCTTCTCATTTTCAGCTGGTTGAATGATTTTCATCTGGCTGAATGATATTCACCCTTGTGAACATGAATATGACCCTGTGTCATGGTTAGAGATAATTGTCTAGTCCAGCAGGTGAGGCTGCTGAAACTATGGCCCACCGGCCTGGATACCTTACCTTGGGAACACTATTGTTTTCATTTCTGGACTTTGGAACAAACAGAGAGAGGTCATTGTTTAGACCTAGAGTAACCTGTACTGTAATACACAGTTTTAAAATAATACAACCAAAGATTAACATTTTCGCATGTCCTTCACACTGCTGACATACATATTTTATCTATTCTAAAATATTCCTTTCAGCACCTTAAAAAATGCAAATTAATTTAATTAATATATGAACTCCAGCAACAGCAAGATACAAATTTGTGTGAGCTTAAACATTTTAAAAGAAGTTTTCATAAATAAGGGATATCAAATGGGCTCATGTTTTCTTGGGGGAAATATATCCCTTCCTTTTCTAATTCATACTATTCTCCTTCCCACAATCTAGCTTCATAGGAATTTATTTTGGAAATATGATTGCCTCTCAGTATTTGTGGAGTATTTATTCAAGGACCCCCCCACCGCCCAACACAATTCACAGATACTCAAGTCCTTGATATGCAATGTTATATGAATGTTATATATATAAATGTTACATTAATAGTGTTATATTCATGTTATATTACATATTATATATGAATATAAGGAATGTTATATTAATATAGCATGTATTAATGCCAATATTATACACATAGTCTCACACATGCTTTAAGTCAACTCTGGATTAATTATAATATTGAATACACTGTAAATGCTTTATAAATAGCTGATACTGTGCTTGGTTTAGGGAATAATAAGATAAAAAAGTCTGTACATGTTCATCACAGACACAATCATTCCTTTTTTTCAAATATCTCTATCTGTGCTTAGACAAATTCATGGATGCAGAACCCAGGGATAGAGAGGGCCAACTGTATATATGAGAAAGACCACATTTATTTTCCTTTCCAAGTCAATACAGAATACTTATAAGTATTATAAATGTGTAAAAAATATTCTGAATCTTCTTTTTAATTTTTCTGAGACACTTTCAATATAAAATGAAGTAGAAAGAATACTAAAGTAGCAGATAGAATATTATAACTAGGATTCTAGTTCTTCCTTTATCTGTAACTTTGCACAAATCACACAATCTCAAGAGTATTAATTCTTTCATCAGAAAAATAAAAGCAACCATAAAAAAATCCCATGTCACAAATGAATTGCGGGGACCAAAAGGTAATGAATTTGAGAGTGCTTTGTAAATAAACATATATAAATCAGACATTGTGACAGTGGAAGACATCTATTGGCCACAAATCAGCATACAGGAAAGTGAATTGTAATGTATCTTAGGAAAGGCATGCCATTATTTCAGGTATCGCAGCAGAGTCATATGCATGAATAGCTGTGCCTGGGGCTCACTAAAGCATTTGATTTTGTCTTTTTAAGTTTTACTAAAGGCAGAAGTGCATAAATTCTGCCATTTAACGTTATTTCAGGTTTATTGCCAAATACATTTAATTTAGAATAATGTTGAAGCCTTCTTTTTATAATTAATTACTTTTAAATATAAACACTACAAAAGCTTTCCTATAAGATTTTTAAAACAATTTGATGACTATTAATATAGTTCAAGTAATGACTCTTACTCTAAAATCTGTATATTAATAATTTCATATTGTAGTTTTCCACTAATGCCATCCACTGTATATGCAAAAATGGACAAGTAGGCATAAAGCCCAATGACAGTATTTCTTAGGATACTGGTAAATATGTGGGCTGGCTTACAGATCTTTGATATTTTCATAAGTACAGTCTATTTTACAATATTATATTGCTATTTCTCACATATCTCAGCCTCTAATTTAAGCACATGAAGTAAGTCATGCTATTATATTATACATGTTTACTTTAGTTCATTTGGGGGATAAAATTATTTTTTCTCGTGATTATTGTAATAGAATATTTTTTCTTCTCTGCTATATCCTAAATATAACATCCTCTTTCTCTTTGTGAGAATAATTTATTTTCTTTTTATGTTTTAAATTGACAAAATTGTGTATATTTTCTATGTACATAGGATGTTTTGAAATAGAAATACAACGAGGAATGACAAAATCTCACTAGTTCACACATGCATTACTTCACGTACTTATTTTTGTGATGAGAACACTTCACATCTACCCTTTTACCATTTTTCACAAGCACACTAAATTATTAACTGCAGTCACTATGTTGCATATTAGATCACTTGAACTTATTTCCCCTGTCTAACTGAAGTTTTGTATCCTTTGACTAACATCTCCCCAAGCCTACTCCCCAACGACCCCAACCCCTAGTAACCATCGCTACTCTTTACCTCTGTGATCAAACAGTATTTGTCTTTCTGTGCCTGGCTTATTTCATTTATCATACTGTCCTCTGGGTTCATGTATGTTGCTGCACATAACAGGATTTCCTTCTTTTTATGGCTGAATGATATTTCATTGTGTATGTACCACATTGTCTTTATCCATTTATCTTTTGATGGACACAGGTTAGGGATTTCATATCTTGTCTATTATGAATGCTGCTGCAGTAACCCTGGGAATGAAGATATCTCTTTGGCTTACTAACTTTATTCCTTTTGGATAGGCATCCAGTAAGGGTATTGCAGGACTTCTCCTTAGTTCAGGTAAAGATGGGGTTCTTTGTCCCAAGGCCATGAAAATTCAGGCTCACAGACAATTTGAATGGTGAGTAAGACAGGGTTTTATTGAGGAAGAAAAGGGGTAAACAGGGACCCTCTCTAGGCCAGAGTCCCTGCTAGAGTGCTTCCTGCCCACTGCTTGAATCTCAGGTTCCACACAGGAAGAGGAGAGGCCAGGCTCCTCTCCACTGCAAATGATGTGAACTTCCTGAGGCTCCATCCCAGTGGACAGACTGGTCGGGGATTTTCCAGAGATCCCCCACTTACACTTTGCTGTCTCAATGGGATTGCTGGATCATATGGTGGTACTATTTTTAACTTTTTATCAAATGCCTCACTGTTTTCTATGATGGCTATGCTAGTTTACTTCCCTACCAACAGTGTGTGAGGGTTTCCTTTTCACCACATCCTTGCCAACACTTGTTACCTTTGGAAATAGCCATTTTAACAGGTGTGAGGTGATATCCTATTGTAGTTTTAATTTGCATTTCCCTGATAATTAGTGATGAACAGTTTTCCATTTACCTGCTGGCTGTGTGTGTGTGTGTGTGTGTGTGTGTGTTCGAGGTCCCTTTCACTTTTTTAAATCAGGTTATTTGTTTTCTTGCTATTGAGTGGTTTGAGCTCCTTATATATTTTGGATATGAATCCCTTATCAGATGTATAGTTTGCAGATATTTTCTTCTGTCCTCTAGGTTGTCTCTTCACTCTGTTGATTGTTTTCTTTGTTATACATAAGCTTTTTAAGTTTGAGATGATCCTATTTGTTCACTTTTGCTTTTGTTGCCTGTGGTTTTGGGGTGATATCCAAAATATGATTATCCAGACCCATAGTTATGAAGCTTTGCTTCCATGTTTTCTTCTAGTAGTTTTACAGTCTCAGGTTTTATGTTTAAGTCTTTAATCTATTTAGAATTGATTTTGTACTTGGCATGAGATAAGGGTCCAGTTTCATTCTCCCACATGTGGATATCCAGTTTTTTCAACTCCATTTAATGAAGAGACTGCCCTTTCTCCATGGTGTGTTCTTGGCATCTTTGTCAAAAATCAGTTAGCAGTAAATTTCTGGATTTATTTCTGGGCTTTCTGTTCTATTCCAGAGTAATTTTCAATAGCATAACATTTTATTTCTTGCTTGCTCATTAGCAATAGATTGTCATTTGGTTTCTTATCAGTGAAAACATGTGAATTATTACATATAAAATTCCAGAAAAGTATTAATCTCCACGATTGTTTGTATCAAAAGTTTGCTCCATCACTTTCACTTTTAGAGCATGTGCAGCTTGTTTACAAAGTCCCTCGATAAGTAACCCCATACTTGATTTGTCTGTTTTCTCCAAGTGGAACACATATACATAATATTTTGCATCAGGATTGTTATGATGAAATTGGAAATATTATTTGAAGTATTACTTTCATTCTCCCTAGAAAATGCTAATGTACAAACCCAATATAAATGTGAAATGCCCCTTTTAACCATAAATATTCCAGGTTTCAGACTTCATTTCAACTAGCCATTGAAACTTACTAGGTTCTTGGGTAAGTTCTCTACCGTTCCTCTGATGACAGAATACTTTCAAATGCCTTATGGAAATATTCTTTCTATTTCTTCAAATATATACCAAATGATAGCTCCACTTCCTGATTCTTCAGTTCTCAGGGCTAAGGCAATAAGCAAACTATTTTTCTGTATTTCTCCCAGCTCAACTCTTGATGAGGCAAATTCATACTTAGAAGACTGCAGAAGGGCTTTGCAGATACTCCTCTGCTACACTAGAAATATGAAAAGAAAGTATCCAAGGAAGAGCATATTTACGGCTATCATATCATCATGAAGAATGTCCTAGAGCAAACAGAACACTAACCTCTTTCTTCATGTGACGTTAGACAATGCTAATTGTTTCCCTGGAGAAGAGTCAAATCTGGGAGTTCAAGTCTGCAGAAAGGCTATGTTTGTTTCATGCAATAGCCTGCTTTCATACTAAACCACTTTGAAGAAAAGTTTGAAGGTTCCTCAAAAAACTAAAAATTTAGATACTGTATTATTCAGCAGTCCCACTGCTGGGTATATACCCAAAAGAAAGGAAATCAGTAATATCAAAAAGATATCATCACTCTTACGTTTGTTGCAGCACTGTTTACAGTAGTTAAGATTTGAGAGTAAACTAAGCAACCATCAGCAGATGAATGGTAGAGAAAATGTCATACACAGACACAGTGGAATACTATTCAGCCCTAAGAAAGAATTAGATCCAGTGATTTGCCACTACATGGAACTGGAGATCATTATGTTAAGTGAAATAAGCCAGGCACAGAAAGACAAACCTCAAAATTCTCACTTGTTTGTGGCATCCAGTAAATCAGTTTGAGAGATAACCTCAAAGAAAAGTCCTGCCAACCTTCCATCTGTATTCAATCTTATGTTCTCTAGATTATTTTCATACTACAGGAGCATATTATCTTCTAGGAGATTAGATTTCAAATGATATTTTAAGAAGTATACAAGTTTTCTGATATTCAAATGGTGTTTTAGTGTTTTTGGATCACACTTTATAGGACTATATGTTTGAAAATTACCCCAAAATACATGTGGACAGAATGTAAGCATATTTTAAATGACTCACAAGTTGTCAACTTAGGTGTGAGAAAAAATTCAGTAAACTAGGAAATTTAAGTTGAAAGAGAAGATATATTAAGGAAGTAGGTAAAGTATAGAACATTTTACTTGGGCAGAATGTAAACTTTACTAAACTTTATGGTGAAAGACTTGCAATAAAAATAAAATTAAAACTAGCATCAAAATGTTATGTCTGATCCAGAAGAGGAAATTAAAACTAAATTTCTTAAACTAAAAAAATACAAGGAGTTGTGAACATGCGTCAGAGTGTCAAATCATTTTCACTCTAGGAATTTCTTATTTTCATTCTGTCACCAATTTTTGTGACCTTAGTTTTTGGCTGATTTCCCAGTTTGACCTAATGACTAAGATGTTTTCAAAGCTGAATGATTCACCATGGAATGTTCCACCTTTGTTGTTTGTGTCAGGAACTGGCGTTAAACTTCTTGAGCTATTTGCTTATTTATTTATTGAGATGGCATTTTGCTCTTGTTGCCCAGGCTGAAGTGCAATGGCATGATCTTGGCTTTCCTCCACCTCCACCTCCTGGGTTCAAGCAATTCTCTTGCCTCGCCTGCCAAGTATCTGGGAACTACAGGCATGCACTACCACGCCTGGCTAAAGTTTGTATTTTTAGTAGAAATGGAGTTCCTCCATGTTGATAAGGCTGGTCTTGAACTCCCAACCTTAGGTAATCCGCCTGCCTTGGTTGCCCAAACAGCTAGGATTACAGGCATGAGCCACAGCACCTGGCCTTCTTGAGCTTTTTAACAGTAAACATTGTCAAAAACAGTCTCTCAAGAATTTATTGCCTTAAATTACGCATTTAGCTATTAGCAGACAAGAGATAAACAATTGTATGTCCTTGGCAGAAGCCAGGTAAGTATAGTGAACTCTTTAACAAAAAAATAAGAGAGTTAGGAGAAAAAAACATAAGCTCGAATATGTATCTAACAGCTTTAAGAGATGTGAAATATGAATTGGCCACAAATTTTCTGGAATTGGTAATATACACGGATTTTCATATGCAGGACACAAAATGAATCTCAAGTACAATAAATAAATATAAACTCACTCCTGGGTTGCATCATAATGACAAAAAGAACAAACTTAAAAGCCAGAAATAAAACACAAACTAACTGTGAAGTAAAGATAACAAGACTGCAGTGAATATGTTAAAAGCATACTTGAAAGCCAAAATGTAAGGGAATATAGGAATGTAAAAAATGGTTCAGACACTGTAGACAAGACTACGCCAGTTTCTAGAAAAAGTAAACATGCAGTTACCATTTTGCCCAAGTAAGGTACTCTTGAGCATTTATCAAATTCCTGTACACAAATATTCATAGCAACTTTCTGCTAGCACAAAACTGGAAACAAACAAAATTTCCTTCAAGGGTAAATGGTTGAACAAACTGTGAAACATCCACACCATAGAATACTACTCAACAATGAAAAAGAACAAACTACTGATACATACACAGCAACTAGGATGGGTCTGAAGAACAATATGCTGAATAAAAAAGTCAGTCTGAAAAAGCTATGCCCTCTCATTCTGGTTATATAACTTTTTTTTGAAATGACAAAATTATGAAGATTGAGCCAATAATAGAAAATAGTAGTTGCTGGGGGGGTTGAGGAGGATGGCTGTGGTTGTTAAATTATATCTATCATGAGGGTTTCTTAGAACTGAATTCTTCTCTATTTTGACTGTGTTGATGTATAGAAACTACACGTATGTTAAAATTGCATAAAAGGAATACACTCACAGACACATGAGTGAATACAAAATACCTGAAATTGAAGATTCATACACTGTATCAATGTCAATTTCCTGTTGTGATATTTCACTATAATTATGAAAAATGTAATCATTAGGGGAAACCAGCTGGAGGATATGAGGGATCACTGTATTATTTTTTACAACAGCATGTAAATTCCGAAACAATGTTTTTTTCAAATTTACTTTAAGAAATAAAAATTTAAAAAGATTAAAAAGGAGGAGATTGACTATCAAAAATTCAAAGAGAATTGTCAATTGCCATGTTTTATTCCAAATTGCAGTGGTTTGTAAGAGTACAGAATCCTTAAGGGCTGAGAGAAAATAAATATTAACTGAAAATATTATATCCAGTTCAATTTTCTATTTAAAAAAGCAAGTCAATACTTTTAAAAAGACAACTACAACAGGATCATTTCGACATACTTCATTGTTATAGACTGAATAGTGCCCTGCCCTCCAAATGTCTATGCTGACGTCCTGACCCCTGATGTATTTGGAGACAGGACCATTAAAGAGATAATAAAGATTAAATGAAATCATAAAGGATGGGACCTAATTGGATAGGACTGGTGGTGTCCTTACAAAAAGAAGAGGCACCCAAGCTTTCTCTCTCCTCTGTGCCCAGAGAAGAGGCTATGTGTGAACACAGTAAGAAGGTAGCTGTCTACAAGCCAGGAAGAGAAGACATGCCAGAAACCAACACTTAGGGCACCTTAATCTTGAACTTCTGGCCGCCAGGATTATTAGAAAAAAATTCTGTTGTTTAAGGCACTCAGGCTGTGACCTTCTGTTCTGGAAGCCTGACCAGATGAAAGCAGACTCATGTATTCACTAAAGAAACTTCTTAAAAAATGCACTTAAGGAAGAAGAACTGAAATCGGGAATAAAATGATGAGTAAAGTTACAATGATCCATTTCAGGGAAAATCAAAATAAGTAATGACTGCACAAAACAATATTAAAAATAAAGATTGGGTTGAAAGAATATATACAACTGTAACAGAATTATTGAGCAACAATAATATACACATTTGAAAAGGGTGATAAAGTATGCAAAAGATCTATTATTTCGAAAGAAGGAGAGTTATGACTCTTTAACTTAAGAACGCACATAAATACAAAAACTCACCAGTAGTTCCTACTGTATGAAAGAGTGAAACTGAAAGATTTTATTTAATCATAGGTAAATAATTCAAAAGGAATCAAGGAAAAAAGCATTGTTTTGGTTTAGAAGTTCTTATATAGTTTACATACAAAGTCTTTGTGAGATATCTATCTATCTATCTATCTATCTATCTATCTATCTATATGTATTTACATATATATCAAAAAAGATTTTGGTATGTGTGTGTAATACACATGTAATATATTCTCCTGGTATATGACTTGCCTTTTCGAATTCCTATTGGTGATTTTGAAAGCATGGATATTTTCATGCTGAAGTATAATTTATCCCAGTATTTTTCTTTATGATTAGATTTTTTATCTTAAGAAATATTTGCCTCAACAAGCTTGTAAAAGTACTCTGTTGTATTTTATTCTAAAATAGTTTTTAAGTGTTTATGAGGCTTATTAAGCTTTTTGTCCTATAAAAGAGATAGAGAAAAGAATCTGGACAAATTCAGCAGTGTCTCCTGTTTTCTTTTCCTTGAAGAGGGGAATGGGAGGGAGTAGTGGAGCTATCAACAGTTACCCCTTTTCCTCCTGAGAACCTGCCGGTAGGATTCTGAAGGACTAGGCTTAAATTGGATGTATGTTAGAATTTTTTATTCTTCTCCCATTTTTGTTTCACTTTTCCTCATATTCTCTATTTGTTTGCAATGTGGATAATTCTTAAGATCTGACAACCTATTTAATACTTCTGTTTTAATTTATGTCTAATATGCTATTGCAAGTTTTTAAAAATAAAGTTACATATATATCACCATATTACACAGTGATCTCATATTTCCGCAAGTAAATTAAACATGCATACGAATGTTCATTGCAGCACTGTTTACAATAGCAAAGACCTGGAACCAACCCAAATGCCCATCAATGATAGACTGGACAGGGAAAATGTGGCATATATATGCCATGGAATACTATGCAGCCATAAAAAACGTGGCTGGATGAACCTGGAAACCATCATTCTCAGCAAACTGACACAAGAACAGAAAATCAAACACTGCATGTTCTCACTCATAGGTGGGTTTTGAACAATAAGAACACATGGACACAGGGAGGGGAACATCACACACTGGGGTTTGTCGGGGGGGAAATAGGGGAGGGACAGTGGGGAGTGGGGAGTTGGGGAGAGATAGCATGGGGAGAAATGCCAGATATAGGTGAAGGGTAGGAAGGCAGCAAATCACACTGTCATGTGTGTACCAATGCAACAATCTTGCATGTTCTTCACATGTACCCCAAAACCTAAAATGCAATAAAAAAATTAAACACTCAAAATTCTGCATGCAAAAATTTAGAGGAACTTTCTTCATAATCACCAAAAATTTGAAAAAAACCTGTATACCCTTTAACCAGTGAATGGAAAAACAAATTGTAGCAATTTTATACAATGGAATTCTACTCACCAATAAAAAGGAATAAGATATTGATTCACACAAAGATGTAAAATAATCTTAAATACAGTTTGCTAAGCAAAGAAAGCTAGGCTCAATAGGCTACATAGTAGGATTCTAAATACATGACATTCTGAAAAATTCTACAGGGAGGAAAACCTATTAGTGGTTGCCAGGAGTTGGGAAATAGAGGATGGGAAGATATTTTGTTAAAGAGATGAATAATAACAGGTTCATGAAGCTTTTCTATGTGGTAATGAGGTGATGAATACATTTCTTAAATGTTTGCCCAAATCCATAGACTGTTAGAAAGTCTATACCCTACTACAAAGCATGAACTTTACTGTATGCTAATTTAAAAAATCAATTAACATGTCAAGGGATCCCAGATTAGAATGTAGACTGTGATAAATTGATCTAACCATTTTACAAATATATGATACATACACACTGATGGGTTGGAAAAAGATGAGTTGACTTTTGTAACTTCAGAAAACGATGTTTTGACTACAGAATGGATGGCTAAAGAAAAAGGTACACATAAACAATGTACTGTAGTTGGTAAATTTGTTTCTCACAGCAGTATGAGGTTATCAATTCTCACAGCACTTTCCATGAATACTAAAGTTGATGCATTAAATAAATCAATTGTAGATAAGGGGAGCTAAGTTTCTCATGTCAGAGAAAGATGTTATAAATATGCAGAGTGATGACTAGAGCAAAACTTACTGTGCTGTATTAGAGGTGGAGATATGAACACGTATTCTTTTTAATATGTGTACAGATACATACAGGAATAAATATAGACAGGTATATATAAATAGTTTAGGATACACACATTGTGGAAACAGTGACATATTAGCAGCAATAAGCATATCCAGCCCCCTAGATCTTAGTGTCAAATTCTCATTCTGGAATTAAAGGAAACAGGGATCCCTAGCGAATTGGTTCTGTTTGGGGGTGGGGTAGAGAAAATACATAATGAGCCTAAAAATAAAATGTGTCAGAACGTAAGAACTCTAAAGACATCTTGAGAATAGTGAATATCTGAATGATGGGACCTTTCTTTAACAAAAAACTAATGTGTTCTGTTAAACACAGCATTGTGTAACTGTAGATTGTATCAGTGTACTTTGTAATATTAAGGAAATTATTTTCTATTTCCTTGTTTTCTGAGAGTGACTTTTTAATTTGTCTTGTTTTGCAAATGAACATTGAATTTTGTATAACTCTTTTCTGCATCTATTTAGATGATCAGTTTTCTTATTTAGTCTATTAATATGACGAAATATATTGATTGATTTTTAGATGTTGAACCAGACTTGTATTCATGGAATGAACTTCAGTCAGTTGATACATATGTAAAATGCACACACACACACACACACACACACACACACACACACACACACACATATTCTATTTGCTAGTATTTTCTGTATTCAGGAAAGAAATTGTTCTGTAGTTATCTTTTTTATAATGCCTCTGTAATGTAATGTATTTGGATAAAACTGGACACATAAAGTAGGTATCCAAGTGGTCCCTCCTCTTTGTTTTTGTGAAGGTATTATATAAAATTGATATTATTTCTTCCTTAAATATACGGTAGAATTTACTAATGAAGCAATATGGGCCTGATGTTTGATGTTTTGGAAAGTTTTTAGCTATACATTTAATTTATTTAATAGACTTGATATTATTCACATTACATATTATTTTTTTGAGTGACTTTGGGTGAATTAATTCTTTCTTAGAACTGATCAATTCCATATAAGTTATCAAACTTACAGGTATGGAGTTGTTCATAGAATTTTCTTATTAACATTTTAGTATCTTTAGGACCAATAGTTACTTCCCCTTTTTCATTTTTGATATTGGTAATTTTTGTGTTCTCTCTTTTGTTCTCCTTCAGCCAGGTTAGTGGGTAAGTTTTAATATTTCCAAAGAACAAGTTTTGAATTCATTGATTTTAAAAATAATTTTTGTTTTATATTTCATTGATTTCTGCTCATCTCTGTAATTTCTCTTTTTCTTTTTGTATAAGGTTTAATTTTATCTTCTTCTATGTCTTAAGTGAAATCCTATGTGGCTGGCCATGGTGGCTTACACGGGTAATTTCAGAACTTTGGGAGGCCAAGGTGGGTAGATTGCTTGAGGTCAAAAGTTCAAGACCAGTCTGGCCAACATTGTGAAAGCCCATCTCTACCAAGAATATAAAAATGAGCCAGGCATGGTGTTGCGTTCGTATAGTCTGAGCTACTTGGGAGGCTGAAGCATGAGAACTGCTGGAATCCAGGAGGTGGAGGTTACAGTGAGCCAAGATGGCACTACTGCACTCCATCCTGGGCCACAGAGTGAGACTCTGTCTCAAATTAAATAAATAAATAAATAAATAAATAAACAAACATCTTGGTTATTGATTTTATATTTTTTATTTTCTGTTATGAACATTTAATACTATAAATTTTTATTAATTTAGCTGCATGCCATATATTTTGATAATCTGTGTTTTTATTTGCATTTAGTTTACAATATTTTTTAAGTTGTCCTTGAAACTTTTCTTTTATGCATGGTTTATTTTAACGTGTTGTTTAATTTCCAAATACTTGAGTTTTCCCAGATATCTCTTGGTCATTGATTTCTAGTTCTGATTGGTCTGAGAACTTAACTTGTATGACTTCTATTCATTTTCATTTGTTATATTTTGTTTTATAATCCAGGACATGGTCACTCTTAGTGACATACGCCATGTGCATCTGATAAGGATCTGTATTCTGCTGTTCCTGGGTAAAAGATTATACATTCAAATTGTTGATAATGTTCAGGTCATCTATATCCTTATTGATTTTCTACCTGATTCTTTATTAATTACTGAGACAAGAATGATGGAATTTCCACCTATAATTTTGAATTTGTCTATTTTTCTTTCAGACCTGTCTGTTTTGCCTTAAACATTCACTTATCTTTCAGAATAATTAAGTAAATGTTTTTTCCATTTCTGATGTTCCCCATTTTGTTACAAAGTTCCAAATTTCTGAGCTTTTATCCTGTGAATCATAGTCATTTTAAATTTCTTGTCTTCTGAGTTTAGTTCTGATTACTGCTTTGTCTTTTCAGATTGCATTTTATTGTGCATTTTCATATTACTTATAATTATGTTGAAAAAATTGTGTGTATTCAAAGCTGAACATAGGATAGAAGATACGGAAGAAAATTTTTCATGTTTGTAAATGAGATGGCCTTTTTTCCTCCTGTCTTTAGTCATGGGTTTGTGTTTGTGTAGTCGAGTTGGGTTTGAAGTTTGTTCCCCTTTGGCTTTGGGTCTCCTAACCTGAATTTCTGTGTTTCCTGTGCACTACTCCGGATATAGAAACTGTTTCTGGGCTATCTTCCAGTTGGAATTCTTCACCTGATTCTTATCAGCATGGTTTTGGAAGGAAAAGATGTTCTGGGGAAGCCTTGGTGTTAGGCAGGCACTGTGTACCTGGTCCTTGAGGGATTGGCCTTCACCAGTGTTTCTGTCTTCTCCCAACGGCTGACTCTCTGCCAGTTATGGAGTTTCTTTGTTTTATTTTGTTTTTCTATTCCCTTCCTGTCTTCAGTGCCAGGCTACTGTTTGGTTGCCATTACCTTGCAGAGTAAGGCTTGTCTTCTTTAGGTACATAGGGGAATGGGACATGATCTAGGTGAACTCTTCGTGCTGGCTTCTGTTCCTCTTTTTCAGCTATAGTGCATTTCCACAAATTCCCTTAAACAAGTCTTATTAACCTTTTCCCAAGCAGATTAAAGGTTTTGCTCCTTAAAAAAAACAGAAGAAATAGGTTTGGACAGACTTTGCTCAGTGACTGCTGTTCCTCTTATCCAGCCAGGCCAACAGATATGCTTTCTCTGGTGTCTGTCTGTCTTCCATATGAGTAGCTGGAGGGGACCTAGATAACAAAGCCCACAAGAGGAGGCAGAATACCCAGGTCTACCAGCTGTGCTTCATCCTGAATACTCTCATGCTAGCCTACATTCCTGCTTTTAGTAACTTGTTAAGCAATTGTAGGTGAAAACTCTTCACAGTTTATATGGTATTTAATGGCATCTGTCCTGGATAAACAAATGCTTATGTCCCGTTTTTCCCTGCAGGCTTCTTTTTCTGACCAGATTTCTAATTAGTTGTTTGTCCTGAGAACTCAGTCACCTAATGGGCTTCAGAAAAGTCATTATGTGGTTAGTTTGAAGTTTGCCCAGATTAATTATTTGTGCAAGGAAGGGCACAATGATCTTTCCAGCTCTTTAAATCTCCATGCTGAAACTATACCATGCCCATATTAATTATATTATTATTTATTAAACACTGTTTTCACAGACGTTTTATATTCTGTCTTTGATAGTTTCTGTTTCTAAAGGGCTTAGGGATATGTTGTTGATTCTTTCCTATTTTATTCTGTTATCTTTTAAGGGTTCATATTTTATTGATATTTTACCAGGAGGCTAATTTGGAATTGATCTCTCAAATGGGGATAATTTTGCTTACAGCATAAGCCAGGGAACCTCTTTAGACCATTTCCAGACTTCTAGCAACATTCTAAGGCTCAGCTTTCCTGTCTTGTTTGGGCCCTGTAGGAAGTGTCAAACTCAGGATTAGAACATTTGCTCCTCAGGGAAATGCCAGTTTTCTCATTTGTGAGGTGTCTTTTTTTCTTTTTCCTTTGCCTTTATCTTTTTTCTTTCTCTTCTTGTGAATCTAGTGATATAATTAAAATATACAATATGGTTTGGGCTGTGTCTCCACCCAAGTATCATCTTGAATTGTAGCTCCCATAATCCCCACGTGTCATGGGAGGGACCCAGTGGGAGGGAATCATGGAGGCGGTTTACACCATGCAGCTGTCCTCATGACAGTGAGTTCTCACGAGATCTGATGCTTTTCTAATAGGTTCTTTTTTCTTTGCTTGACACTTTTCTCTACTGACGCTATATGAAGAAGGATGTGTTGCTTCCCCTTCTGCCATGATTGTAAGTTTCCTGCGCCCTCCCCAGTAATGCAGAATAGTGAGTCAATTAAACCTCTTTTCTTCATAAATTACCCAGTCTTAGGTATTTCTTCATAGCAATGTAAGAATGGATTAACACAATCTGTTTTGTTGAAAACTTAGTCCTATTATATTGACCTCTGTAAAATTGTCTATTTTTAAACTACAAAGACAGCATATTTGTGTGGCTCAACCTTATGTTTTTTGTAATAGAATCTTTCAGAATACCTCTTCCACTATATTGCTCAATAAATATATTGTTCTCCTTGCCTTTGTTAATATCTAAAATATTACTTATTTATGCTGGATATTTTTAAGGGTAGAAACAGGTGATTACAGGTATTCCAAATAATGAGGCTTTGGTAAGCACACACATGCAATTTGGAATGTTCATAATAAATTTAGAGTGAAGTGATCATTTATATTTTATGATAATTAGTAAGAAGAAAGTTTATAAAAGCAATATGAGGCCTTTCTTTGAGGCCTTTTTTGTTTTAAAAGGCTTAAAATGCTCATTTAACATTTTTGCTTATAGGATATAAGCAAATTAGGGTCACCAAAGGATTGGAAATGAGGAAGAATTCTGACTTTTTAAAATGTCTTAATAAAATTCGTTTGACACCAGAGTAAACACAGGACTTGAAGATAGAACCTGAAGTTTAGAACACATCAAGAAGTTCTAATACTCTAGGCCTGAAGTAATTGGACTTAAGATCAGAAAAGTGGCAGCAAGAGTGAAAAAGAATGTCAAAAACGCTAGGATTTTACATTTGATGGACTGAAAGGGAACAGTAGATAAAAAAAAAAATACAATGATTCTAAGGTAAATCATCTTAGGGAGAAGAAATGTTCTATAAATAAAAAAGACAGACTATGCAAAATCATTTAAGACCTTACTGACTTTGAAGTGTCTGGCCAACAAATATCCATTTAAAGGAAGGGAATTCTCTTCTGACATGAAACAAATACTCTAACATACGTGAACTGAGTATGAATATAAGCACCAAAATTATCTAAAAAATAGGTAAAATTAGACAAAAATTATAATCATTTTGGACTAGACAGTATAAAGGTAAGGCTACAGATCAAATTATTTTCTTGTTTCTGTCTTAGAAAAACCTCTATATATCAAAGATTTTTGTGTCATTTATTTTCTAAGAGTATAGAAATTTGGCATGTAGATTTTGGGTCTTATAAGAAAGTGCAGACATCTCCTAA
This sequence comes from Plecturocebus donacophilus, assembly GCA_004027715.1. Lineage (NCBI taxonomy): Eukaryota > Metazoa > Chordata > Mammalia > Primates > Pitheciidae > Plecturocebus > Plecturocebus donacophilus. Next base: position 867 of record PVKP010011639.1, on the reverse strand, counting down.
AATTATGAGAATTCATTCATCTTGTGAAATGAGCCACAAGAAACACATACATATTAAGAATTAAAATAGTATTAGTAAGACACATTTATAGCTGGAGTGTTGCCACACTCAGTTGACACTGTTTCATTGTTTTCATTTACTATATAGTTTGTATGGTGCTTTTGGTTTCAAAAGAGCCATAATGCATAATTAGATATTGAATATGAAATGTATCAATATTCATACACAAGAAGAACACATTCTTTCCCACAAATTTTTTTTTCTTACTTTTTAGGATAGCTTTAAAATTGAGAAACCAAGTCACATCACTTTTCTCAGCAAAGTGGGAATTCTTGAAAGAATTACAGGTGATGAATATTTCAAGAATCATTTGCTCTGTAGTTGATTGCAATTTAAGTTCTTATGATTTCTAAGAGGTGCCTGCCAACAGAAAATATAAGAGAAATAAAACATACTAGGCCATATTCAGAAGCAAGTTTTAGTTAAATTACAAATGTTAAACTGAAAGCTTCTAGAATAGTATCATTAAATTGCAAAGTTTCAATCATCCACTAAATATAAAGGAATAATTTACTGCTGTGGTAATATCAATCTTATCAATGTTTATTCTGTCTATGCTTTATCCTGGGGGCAATTTATATATGTGTGTGTATATTTACATTTACTGATATATATATATATAAATATGTGTGTATTTATGTACATATTTATTCATACATAAATATATGTACATTTATATATATTTATATGCATATTTATACATAAAATATTTATATATAAGTATGTATATGTATATGCATGTTTATATACATATTTATGTATGTATAAATACATATTATATGTATATTCACATAGATATGTGTATAT